>JANHAO010013748.1:0-15696 GCA_026873985.1 Saraca asoca | reverse complement strand
AATGTGTAGATAGGTTAATTGTTGCTATTTTGAGTGATTTTTAGTCTTTGTTGTTGTGTTGTAGTGTTCTTAGTCTTTCTGTCATGTTTCAACTTATTTTGTGTAGTGTAGTGTAGTGTTTGATTACTAGCTCTTTTTCCTATCTTAATCTGTTGAAACTTGATTATGAAATTGCTTAGAAGTTTAGGGGAAGACTAGTTAATCAAGTTACTTTGTTCTTATGTTGTTGTGTTTTTCAGTTTCCTGTTAATGTTTCAGCCTTTTTAGTGTAATGTATGTGTGGTGTAGTGTCTTTTGCTGCATACCTTGCATTTTTGCATACTGCATGTGCATTCCTACATCCTACATTCATCCCTGCATCCTACATGTTCATTTCTACATTGTGCATTTTGCATGTTGTGTTGTAGTATTTTCTAGTTTCCTTTCATTTTTCAGCCTTTTATATGTTATGTATGTGTAGTGTTTAATTGCTAGACCTTCTTCCTATCACAATCTGTTAGAATTTGATTCTGAAATAACTCAAAAGATTAGGAAAAGTCTAGTTAATCAATTTGAAAAAAAAAAGAAGAGAAATCTGGTTTTGCAAAAAGGATGGAGTATAGGCTTAGTGAGTTAGCTTCCCTGGTGAAACAAATGACAATACTTGCACAAGGACCTACCCCAATTCAGCCAACAAAGTCTTGCCCTACATTTCATCAAGAGGAAGATTTTGATCAAGCTCATCCTGCTACTATGGCAAACAATTTTCTTGGCATACCTCTGTATCAGCAGCCATATCAGCAACCAGACTAGCAACCATACCATCAGCCCCAATATCCATATCACCAACCTCCCTAGCATCTATTCCACTAACCATAATATCTATACCAATAGCCTTACCAATGGCCATACCAGCAGCCAAGCTAGTAGCAAATGTAGTAGCAAACCATATAGCAATCACAAGATCCAATACTTGAAAAATTTGAGCTAACATTGGAGGACCTTATGAACCAAATGGCAACTAACAACATTCGATTTCAGCAAAATATAAAAGCCATCATGCAGAACCTTGATGCTCAAATTGGAAAATTGGCTTCTTCATCAAGTTAATTACAATAAGAAGGTTCTGACTAGCCCCCTTCTCAAACAATGCCAATTCAAGACAATATTAGTGTCATTACACTTGGGAAGAATTCACAAGAGGTAGCTAGCCCACAACCAGCAATGGACCATCCCATGGAGGAGCATTCTGCTTCTAGCTTAGACATACATGCTGAGGAGTTAGTTGAAGATGCTTGTAATGATGAGTTTCATGCTGAATTCCCTAAATTATATGAGTTTACTAGTTTTGTCCATTCATGTGAGGATTGTCATGGTGCTATGTTGTGTAATGCTTGTGTTGAGATTGCTACATTTTTAGAAAATGGTGGCTCTGGTATAGATCAAGCAACAATAATGCTTGATAGTGCAAAATTCCAATTAGCAGAAGTTATGCCAACTAACAAACTGATCCCTTCCATAGTGCAACTACCTCAATTAGAGTTAGAACCTCCCCCTGAACCTAAACATATCAATTTTGCATCTTTGAAAGAAGATAAGAGGCTACAAGTGCTCATAGCCAACAAGCTTCCTGCTAACCAAAAAGAAAAGTTGCTACAATTTCTGAGAACATATAAGAGAAGCTAGTGGGAGCTAAAGAGAAATTAGTGGCAGCCTAAGAGAAAATGCTGGAAATTTTACCCTATCAAATGGTTACTGCCAATAACAATCTTTGACCCTGGTGGCTGATGGAGGAAGTCATTTTGCAAGTAACCCTGCACAACAATTATGCCAATTAGATAAGGCTATTTCTTAACCCCCTTCTCCTTTATTTTACTTGTTCTATTTTATGCTAATTATACTTGCTTTTGTGCTTTATTGACCTTGAGCTTACATTAAGGACAATGTAAGATTTAAGTGTAGGGGGAGTTTTGATGTTTTGGGGTTTGTTGTGCTTTACTTTGAAGTGTCATTTTTCATGAAATAAACCAGATTTTTGGTACATTTTAGAACAAAATTTTTTCTACAATGCAGAATGCAATAAACCAGAATTCTATATATTTCAAAAACCAAAAAATTAGAAAACTCGAATGCAAAAAATTTTTGCAAAATTCTTCAGAAATTTTAAAAAAAAATAGAAACTTAAAAAGAAAAAACCATTTTTGTAACCCTTGTAGTCTTTCATAGATGATGAGTTTCTTTAAGCTTCAAATAGGTTGCAAGTGATTTTATGGTTGCATAGCAGGTTTAGATAAATAAACTTGAACTTGATTAACATTGTGAAGAAATTGTGTTGCTTATGGATTGATTTTGGTAGACACATACCTTATGAGCTTTTGAGCCATTGTTGAACATTCTTAGTAGAATTTCTCCTTCTTTCTTGAGTGTGAACATTCTTCCATGGTTTTGTGCTCTCGAACTTGCTTTGATTCTTTTTGAGATTACATTGGCATGCAAGCATAAAGATAATTAAGGCATTCTTTGCTTGAGCCATTCTTGTCCTTTTTAGCTTACCTTCCAAGGAATTTGCCAATGTTAAGCCCCTTGAGCCATTTCATTGTTAATTTTTCTTCTTAGCCCTCCTTCTTAAGTAAGTGTGGGGGGAATGTGCTATAAATTGGCAAAGTTGTGACTCTTGGGATGTGCTAAAAGAGATGAGATGAAAAGAAAAAGTGAAAAGGCAGAATGTGACTCATGGCAATGGTCAAGAAAGGGAAAGAAACACAAAAAGAGAGTGCTAAAGAAGTGAAAATGCAGAAAACCAGAAAATTCTGCACTCTCCAAAAAAATTTGGCATAATTTTACAAAAATAAAAAAAAGGGAGAAAAAGAAAAAGAGGTGAATTCTACACTAGAAAACCAGAAAATTTTGCATATGCATACCTCTCTTTGACGCTAAATTGCCATATCCATAGCATTCCTCCCCTTTCATCTTTTCCTTTGGCCACAATACTACCTTGTTAAGTCCTTATGATTTGTGTTATGCATGCAATTTTGGTAATGGAGATTATATGACAAGCAAGCTTATGGTAGTGCATTTTCATGGGAAGAATTTGAAAGAAACACTTGCCCATCTAAACGCATTGAGAGTTGTGAGGAGAGCTTCCTTGGAAAGTCTACCAAGTTAATCTACCTTTTAAAGTAACTTTGCTAATTTGGTTTGATTTTTGATTTGAAAATATGAGCTTCAACATGCTGTGCTATGTGACCTGAGTTGTTGCATTCTTGTTTGTGCTAAAATTCTCATCATGGCTGAAAAACTTCAGAGCTTTTGAATCTTCTTGCTGCATTGTCCCCTTGTGTTTTGTTTAGTGTTTTGCCCAGGAGTGCAAAAGCTAAGTGTGGGGGAATTTGATAACACAATATTTGACACATCTATTTGTCCTCTTACTTAGCATTTTAAGGGCTAAAATGATTTAACTCCAGCTGTGTTGTGTGCATTTGTGATTTTGTGTCAATTGGTTCATTATGGAAAATTTTGCATAATTGTGCCAATTTGAGTAGTTTCTATAATTTGGCCATATCTTGAGGTATACATGTCCAATTAATATGAATCTTATCTTGTAAGAAAGATACAAGATAGATCTACAACTTTCATGAAGACCTCCAAGACTGAATTGCATGATTGGTTATCTGAATTTTGAGTTGAGGCCAACACTAGAATTCTGCCAGAACACTGTCTCGGGTAGCCAACCTTTGCACACATATCAAACCATATCTAGAGAAATATGAGTCAAATTGAGGTGAAACAAAGCCCAAATGGAAGCTAGCACATAAATCCATATTTCATATGAAGATTTCTTGAGTTGGAAATGTCATTATGGGTGTCAAATATTGGCTGCAACAAAGAGGTAGAGTTGCTATAAACTAGGCTCTGCAAAATTGAGTTTTTAAGGCCCCAATTGGCATGATTTTTGAGCCCATTGCACCATCCTTTGATCCAATAAAAACTTAGCCAGCTGGAGACCAAAAAAATAGAAGAAAAATAGGAAAAGTAGTCTACCAAAGATCCAGAGCATGTAAGGGCAGAGGAGAGGCAATCTGACAGCTTTCTACCTACTCCCACTCAGCCAGCATGCTGCCTTTTCTCACTACTCGGGCAAAGTCCATTTTGCTAGGCTTTTTGCTTCAATTTTTCATTGTGTTTTTAGTGTGTTCTTAGGGTAGTTTTTGGGGGTAGAGAGCAAGCTTTTGCTCTCCCTCTTTTCTTTATTTTTTTTCCTTGTATTTTTAGCCTACCATGGAAGGCTAGAGTTGTAACCAGTCCAAGGGGCTGCAACACTTGAAGATTAATGAAGAAGTTTTATTCTTTCATTCTACATTTAATTATTAGCCATTTATTTCCTATTTCCTCTCTATTTTTACTGAGTTTTCTGAGTTAATTAGCTTCAATTGATTTGGTTGACTATATGATTGTGGCTTCATGATCTATTATAGAAGAGGATAAGAAAACTCGCAATGCATTAAGCTTTTGATGTGTTTGCTTCTTGGCTGAATCTTGACTTCTTATGATAGATTCATTAAATATTTCAAGGCTTCTTGTTATGGTTTTCATGAATTGAGTGAACCATAAGTGACCAAGGATGCATTAATCTCAAGATAGTTGGTTTCTTTGGCTGGTTGCATATGTTTGTTATAGTTTTAGTTTCTATTTTTGTTATTTTCTAGCAAACCGCCCCCATGTGTACATCTCCTAATATCATTGATATCATCCACAAATGATCTTTGGGTTAGACTCAGAGTTGCCTATGCTACAAATAGTTTAGGTAGTTTCAATATTATAAATTTCTAATTCGATCAGCCTCGATACACACAATCAGTTAATCAACCTCAGTTATTAGGAGTAAAATTTTCATCAATAGGCTTAAGCCAATAAGTTTCAACTTAAAGGATATGTGCCACATGCATGATCAGTCGGTCATATCGACTTGCTTTAATCAGCAGAAAGCATGAGTATTAGAGTGATTTTGAGGCCAAGTTTAAGTAGTAGGCTACTCGAGCATCATTGCTGTCATGAGACTGAGTTTCCATGTGTGTCGCATGTACATATCAACTCACACAAGAGTTTGGTGCTCATGGCACTTCTTACACACGAGGTCTTGGAATGGTCCGCATAAGATTTTTATGCATGGAACACTTCTTAGACGTGGCTCACGCAAGATTTTTGTGCATGGCTAGCACTTTTTGGACGTGAGGTTTTGAGATTACCTGCACAAGATTTTTGTTCGCAAAGCACTTTTTGGATGCAAGGTCTTGAGATTCCCTGTGTAAGATTTTTATGCATGGAGTACTTCTTAGATGTGGCTTGAGCAAGGTTGTTATGCGTAAAGCACTTCTTGGATGTGAAGTCTTGAAATTGCCCATACAAGATTTTTATGCATGGAGCACTTCTTGGATGCAGCTCATGCAAGATTTGTGCATAGAGCACTTCTTGGACACGAGGTCTTGAAATTGCCCACGTAAGATTTTTGTGCGTGGAGCACTTCTTGGACGTGGCTTGCGTAAGATTTTTGTATGTAGAGCACTTCTTAGATGTGAGATCTTGAAACGTTGTCATAGTCCAGTGTTATGTGACTTGTGACCTTAACGAGTTGTTTGGCACTCCCGTTTGTCTTATCCACGGCTCTTCAATTTCCAATGATGGCTAGCAATAATTACTCTTAATTTTGATAAGCATGTGCTACATCATCATGAGTTGGCCTCTGGCTTCTCCTGAGCCGTTGGATCATGCGTAACTGACTGGCCTTTGGATCCAACGGTGGGATCGGATGCATTTATAAACCGAAAGGGCCTTCTCTCCCTCTTAGTTGCCATTCAAAAATTTTTAGAGTTCTAGTTTCCTCTGCTCGTTTGCTTTCTTGGTTGTTGTGACAGCTCCTCTGTCACCAATTTTCGTTGGTTTGAGTCCACTTTTCTGATTGTTACTCGTGCTCTCCTCACTGGAAATTCCTTCTACAAACTATTCCTAACCTTCTGCCTCTACAAATCATGGTACATCTCCTCTAACCTTGCTTTTTTCTACATTTTTCTCTTTTGTAGGAAGTAGGAGATTTGGTTGCTATTGGTTGAGGGAAGATAGTGCCGATAGGTAGATTTGGCTTAGATGTTTCGGCTTGTTTGAACTTGTATAGTTGATTTGGCTTAGACTTTAGGGTTTTTGGATGCTATCTTTAGACTTTCGAGATTCTGGGATTCAGTTGTTGTGTCCTCTATGCTTACCGGAGTCCGGGCTATTGATATGGTGACTTAGGGTGTGCATGGCCTATAGTGTTGGGGGTCATTGTCTTAGTCTTTGGTATGGTTTGCTCTCAGTAACTTAACTAGTCTTTTTCTTTGTGTAGATGGGAGCAGGTCATGCACATTGCCATCATCTAATTAGGAACAAGGATGACAAACCAGACTGATCCCAAAGTGCAGAAGCCGTGTGACATGCTAAAGAAGTGACCTCAAGTGGGAGGGAGGTTGCCATAGGCTTTAGTGCTTGTCTGGTACACACTGAGGGCTAAGGGATCGCTACGAGTTAATACCTCGACTTCCACCTATTGAATTTGCACTTCTCAACTGTGCGTCTCCATGACATCCAATCCGTAATTCGATCATGCTGGATCCCTAAAGGATGCAATGCATGGTCCCCGCTCCAAACGATTACGCTCCCCATCCACTTCAGGGTTTCGTCGCTATTGGTCTTCCGCACCCCACAGTGGGATTAAGATTTCCAATGTAACCCTTTGTTGTCAACTTCTTAAATAAAGTAAAACTTAGCCCATTCTAGCTCACACCAAACTCCTATACCTCGCTCATCTCGTTAGCCCTAATCCATTTGAGCAACGGCCTCCCACCACCATCACCCAAAACTCTGTGCTACCTGTATGACCTCAGGTGTGCAAACTCGGAGGACCAACTTTATTATCTCTTAGCTCAATAGACTCCATATAAGAGCATCTTGCCAAAGGGGGATGCCAAAGGGAAGTCCAACGTGGGGCATTACAAGCCTCGCTGGTTCTACATTTCATGCCCCTCGTTACACTATCTTAGAAACTTTGATTTTGTTTGCATTTTGGGTAGGTAAACTGGGAGTGAGTAAGCTTGATAGTTCTTTGATATTTGCTCTTGATTTTGACCTTTGCTTGATTTTGTAGATAGGACTAGCAAGAGACTAACACTAGGGGCTAAGGAATTGGAGATTTTGGACTAGTTTGTGATGTCCGACAATCTCGAGAATGACTTCCAATTTGATGAGAGTCTCTTTTGTTATTACAAGCTCGCTCCTGTAAAAGACACCGAACTTACAAGGGAGGTAGGGATTCATCGAGCGACAGAGGTTAGACCTGCCAATTTTGATGATTGTGACAAAGTAATGGAGCTCATCCTCAAGACGCTGCCCTCGGACAGTGAGAAAGAGGTCCCTCCAGCCCTTGAGATCGATTCAAGTCCGGTCATTGTAGACCAGCACCCAGCCCCTGAGATTGATGTGACACCAGTTGTCACAGACCAACCAGTAGCCTCCATCGTAGTCTTTTCACAAGGATCAACCTCAACACAATGATCTGAAGAAGTGACCACTGCTGACATCGCTACCCTTTTCGGTCCTCCCCTCAAGAAGTGAAAGGTTGACAAAGGAAAAAAGAAGGTGACCTCCTGCAAGTGCATAGTGTTAGAGGTCGAGGGTGTGAGGCCATTGGCCAAGCCTAGCTCTAAGATAGAAGAGTATGCTCAGATCTTTATTAAGAACATGGGCACAATCTTGGGATACAACGGCAAGGTCAAGGTGTTGGAGGCTAAGGAGTTCACTATCAGGAAGCTGGTAGGATATGCGACTTGCCACAGCTTGGTGGTAAGTATTACTCCTTGCCTTGGTTATCTTGTTTGCTTCGTAGTCTAATCCTGATGTTTGCTCTTATAGAGCCTATTGATGTTGATGAAGATTAAGGAAGTGCTCCAAGGCCAAGATGACGAGAAGTTCGCTCTCATGGATGAGTTGACAGTCTCAATAGTTGAGGTACTAGAGTTGAAGGAGAAGGTTAAAGAAATGGAAGCCACTCTATCTTATAAGGTAGAGCATCACGAAGCTGCTGTGCTAAGTCTTGACCTTGCAACCAACAATCTGAATAAGGCCAAGATTGAGCTAGACAAGGCCCAATCATAGGCTCGTTTAGCAATAAAGGTGGTCGAAACTATTGAGGAGGGGGTGAGATCCATAGAGCAGCGAGCTGAGGCTA
This sequence comes from Saraca asoca, assembly GCA_026873985.1. NCBI lineage: Eukaryota > Viridiplantae > Streptophyta > Magnoliopsida > Fabales > Fabaceae > Saraca > Saraca asoca. Next base: position 7,460 of record JANHAO010013748.1, on the reverse strand, counting down.
CTGTTGAAGAGTTAAGGGAGCTAAAGAGAGAAATTCAGCTCACTAAAGAGGAAATGGTTAAGGTCAAAGCAAAGACATCTTCGTTGGTGGTAGAAATGGCTAGGGAGCTAAGGACTAAGACTTGCAATGCTTTCTTCTACACTTTATGGGAGAAACATCCCAAGTTGGACTTCTCTTTCTTTGGCCCTCAAGCTTTAGAGGTCGTGGACCGCTATAAAAGGAGAGATGACAAGGCCAACTTGTAGGGAAAGGACAGAGTGCCAAAGTTGAAGCCTCTCCTACAGAGGTCGCTGTTTAAGGGGAAGGTGGCTCACGGGTCATTGATGCTACTCCAATGGTCGGTGTTCCTGATGCTCCAAATTCTAACCCTCAGCCCAATAAAGACTTAGCTCCCGAGGCTCCAGCCTCTTGAAACATGAATTTTGTAATCTTGAATTTCTAACTTTGAGAACTATTTATATTGAATGATTTTGTTGTGGTGGAAGCTAGACACATCTTTCTTTGTTACTTTAATGCTCAAATATGCAACATTGTTTGTTTATATTGAGAATTCAACATGCTATATCAACTGTCACTTAACATGCTACTTTACATAAAATTTTCTCTGGATCTTATTCTATAAAAATTTAAAGAGTTACATAAAAATTTACAATAGACCAACTTTTACACGCTGAGACACTTATTGATAATAATGACAGAGGTGTTCAACATTCCAAGCTCGGGGGAACTTTACCCCATTCGTGTATGCCAGAAGATAGGCTTCACTGCCTATGACCCTTTGAACGAGGTATGGACCCTCCCAATTCAGCCCTAAAGTCCCCTCACTGGGTTTGCATACTCTAGGAAGAATGAGACATAGGACGAGGTCATCGGGCTTGAATTTTCGAGCTCACACTCTACAATTGTAGTGTCTCGCAATGTGCCATTGGTCGATAACGAGCTTGAGGCCAGCTCTTTCTCTTGCTTCTTTCATAAGGTCTAGGTTCGTAGCGAGCAGTTGATCGTTGTCCTCTAGGTTGAAAGTGATTCTTTGGTGCATAGCAACATTTGGTTTTGCTGGGATTATTGCTTCGTACCCATACACCATTGAGAAGGGAGTCTCCCCTGTTGAGCTACAGGGCGTGGTCTTGTAGGTCTAGAGAACTATCTACAGTTCATTCACCCAGGCTCTCTTTTTGGCTTCTAACTTGGTCTTCAAGATCTGCTTGATAATCTTGTTGATAGCTTCCACTTGCCTATTGGCTTGTGGGTAGTCTAAAGCTACAAAGCTTTGAGTGATCTTGAGGTCATTATAGAACTTGAGGAACTACTCGCTAGTAAACTAAGTCCTATTATTGGTCATGATTTGCTGAAGGACTTCGAACCTATAAATAATATTGTTCCACATGAACTTTTTAACCTTAGAAGATGAGATTTCAGCAAGTTCCTTCACCTCTGCCCACTTCGTGAAGTAGTCCACGACTACTATCACGTATTTGCAATTTCCTTGAGCCTTAGGAAGTGGTTTGATCAAGTCCATTCCCCAAATCACGAATGGCCATGGACTGGTCATTTGCTTCAGGTAGGCTGGCGAAGCCTACAGCACCTTTGCAAACCTGTGGCACTTATCACACCTCTTGATGAGGTCTATAGCATCCTATTTCATCATTGACCAATAAAACCCTTGTCGAAGAGCTTTTTATGCCAAGGATAGCCCTTCAGCATGGTTTCCACAATGACCTGCATGAATCTCCTCTAGGATAGTGTTGCGTCCTTGCCATCTATGCATCTCAGTACTGGGATTGTGAACCCTTTCTTGTATAGTGCGTCATCACAGATGCAATATCTGGCTACCCGATCTCGCAAACATAATGCCTCAAGTTTATCTTCTAGTAACTTATCATCCTGTAAGTAGTCTAAGATCGAATTCATCCAAGAGTTAGGCACTCTGGCAATCACCATCACGATATCATGTTGCTTGATACTTGGGGATGGAAGGAGCTCTACCAAGATTGTTTCCAAGAGATCAACATCTTCGGTGGTGGACAAGTGAGCTAAGGCATCATCGTGCACATTTTGAGCTCGTGGTTTTTGATTGATCTCAAATTGCTGGAAGGAGCTTAACAACTCTTGGACTTTTTGGAGATAGCTTATCATCTTTGAACCTCGAGCCTGGTATTCACCTTTCACCTAGTAGACAATGAGTTGTGAGTTGTTGAAGACCTTTAACTTTTTAGCTCACACCTCCCTAGCTAATGGAAAACCTGCCAACAAGGCCTCGTACTCAGCTTCATTGTTAGTGGCCTGAAAGCCAAACCTTATAGCGCAGAAGACCTTGTGTCCTTCCGGACTGACGAGAAGCATCCTTCCTCTAACCTTTTGGTCGCTTGAGGACCCATCAACGTACAATTCCCACCACAGGGTCTCAAAAATTGCTTCCTCCTCTTACACAAGCCTTGTGAATTCTATGATGAAGTCAACCAGTGCTTGTCCCTTGATGGCTGATCTGGGCTTATATTCGATGTCAAACTAGGCGAGCTCTATTGCCTATTTGAGCTACCGTCCTGAGGCATCTGTCTTCTATAAGACTTGTCTTAGTGAAAATTGTGTGAGGACCTTTATGCAGTGGGCTTGGAACTAGGGTTGTAGCTTTCTCAAGGTAATCACCAGGCAATAAACAAGCTTTTCCATAGTTGAGTATCTTGTTTCGACACCCAGTAGTCTCTTGCTTACATAGTAAATGGGAAGTTAAGTTCCTCCCTCTTCTTGCATTAGGGCTGCGCTTAAGGCATGATGGGATACTTCTAAGTACACAGTTAATCTCTCACCCTTTAGATAGGATTGGAGCTTGTCCAAGGTACGACTTGAGCTCCTAAAAATTGACCTCACATTCCGGGGTCCATTTAAACCTCTTCGCTCTTTTGGGGACGTCAAAGAAGGGGATGCATTTATCCGTCACCTTTGAAATGAATCTACTAAGCATAATGATCTAGCTGTTCAAGCTTTGGACATCTTTTGGACCAGTGGGAGAATGCATACCAAGGAGTGCTCTAATTTTCTTCAGGTTTGCTTCGATCCCTCTATTATTAACTATAAAACTAAGAAATTTACCCGAGGCAACTTTGAATGCACATTTGTGTGGGTTCAGCTTCATCCGATACCTTCTCAGGGTTTGGAACATCTCTTCTAGGTCGCGGACATGATCGATGAGCTGTTTGGACTTTACTAGCTTGTTGTCAACATATACCTTCATTGTCTCGCCAATTTGTTCTTGAAACATCATATTTACTAATCACTAGTAGGTTGCCCCTGCATTTTTAAGCCCAAAAGGCATCACTTTATAATAGTATAACCATCGATCAGTAATAAACAAGGTATGTTCTTCATCCTACGTGGCCATTGGGATTTGATTATACCCCGAATAAGCATCCATGAAGCTGAGGAGCTGATCCCCCACCATCGTGTCTACAAACTGGTCAATCCTTGGCAAGGGGAAACTATCTTTCGGGCATGCTTTATTAAGATCAGTGAAATCAATACACATCCTCCACTTTCCATTCTTTTTCTTTACTAGGACAAGATTGGCCACCCAAGTGGGGTAATGCGCTTCTCGGATGAAATTATTCACTAAAAGCCTATCCAACTCTTCCTTCAGTGCCGCATAATGTTCAGCTATCATTGGCCTTCTCTTTTGGCAAACTGGTTTAACTCAAGGATCGATATTCAGTTTGTGGGACATTACATTTCGATTGATACCCATCATGTCCTCATGGTTCCAACCGAAAACATCCAAATTTACCTTGAGAAATTCCATCAGCTGTGCTTTCACATTGGGTGCTAGGCACTTCCCCAACTTTAGGCATCTTTCTTCATCTGCCTCATTTGCTCACACATCCTTGAGCTCTTCTACGAGTCCAATGGCTCACTCAATGTCTATCTCTTGAGGGTTGAGGTCATGGCTAACTCCTTTTGCACTCATTGCCTGGGATTCTCCTCCAGACACCACATTCACCTTCTTCCCTTGGACTCCAAGTTTAACTGCACCCTCATAGCAGCATTGGACTATCTACTGCTCCTCTTGCACACATCCGACTCTGTTCAGGGTCAAAAACTTTATGGTCAGTGTCCTAGTTGATGTCACTATATCAAAATCATTCATGACAGGCTTCCCTAGCACCACATTGTAGGCCAACGGACAATCTATAATCAGAAAGTCTGTTATAACAGTCATTTACTGGTCGAGGTCCCATAGGGTGAGTGGGAGTCAATTCATCCCATCGGGAGTATCCTATCTCCCATGAAACTGTAAAGGGGCTTGGATGAAGGATCTAGCTGACTCGTGCTCATGACCAATTGGTTGAAGCATCCCTTATACATCACATTAAGGAGCTTCCAGTATCAACCATTACCCTTCTCACCTCAGCATTGCTAATCTTTACCCAGATGACAATTGCATCATTGTGAGGATAATGAATTCCTTGTGCATCTTTCTCTAGGAATGAGATGTTTTCCGAAGCTACTTTAGCCTTCTTGGTGAGTCTTTCACATTTCACATGACTCGCAAGAAGAACACGGCTTGCCGCTCGCATATAGCAGTCATGCAACTGGTTTGAGGTGCCTGCAATGTGAGGTCCACCATGTATGGTGAAGATGGTCCTCATGGAGGGTGCTTCCTTGTGCTTTATAGTTTAGTGATGTTGCGGTGCAAGCTGCTGGGGATGTGAGGGTCGTTATCCCAAGGACCTTACCACATAGTCCCTTAGGCGGCCTCTCTTAATGAGGTCTTCTATAGCGTCTTTCAACACCTAGTAATCTAAAGTGTTATGCCCGACTTCATTATGTAGGCATAGAATTTATTGTGGTTCCTCTTCTTGATTAGGGCCCTCAGGGGCTTCGGCCTACCAAAATCTTCATTGTCCCTCTCAATCATGTAGATCCTATCTGGCATATCAAACAAAACGATATAGATATCATAGCGACCTCGAAGTTAAAACTATTCATTTTGGGTCTTCTCACGGTTTGGCCTCTAGAACCACCTTTTTAACTGTCTTTATTGCTCTTGCTCCACTTCTTTTCTTACCTTGATTGGAGTTGCTCACCTCCTCCTTCCTGTTTGATTTCTTTGGACTGAAGGTTTCTTCCCATCGGATCTCCTTGGCAGCCCGTTGGTAGAACACACCTAGGCTCATGACAGAGGACTTATATATGTCCTCATGCAGCTTTCCATCCTTTTGGAATCCAGTGGAGATTGTCTTGAGGACACTCTCATCCAATAGGTTTTCTACATTTTTAACCTCATGTTAGAAGCTGGTGATATAGTCCTTGAGCGACTTGTCTTTCCACTGAAAGACTATCGCTAAGTGGCAGGATAGAGCTAGCTGCTTCTTCAATGCCCTATACTAGTTGAGGAACTTTGTTTGACATTCCTCCCAACTCCTTATGCTACGAGCTAGGAGACTCCTGAACCATATCCATGGCATCTCTCCAAGCATGGTGGGGAAAACTTGACACTTCACTAGTAGATTAGAAGTTTGCAAGTCCATCTAGATGTTAAAAACATCCAAATGGCTATAGAGATCACTGTCCCCATTATAAAGGGGGATGTTCAGAGTTTTAAATCTATGAGGAAGGGGCTTCATCTCAATTTTGCTAGAGAGTAGAGTTCTCGCCTCGCAGGATTCTCAATTCCCCTAGGACGCAGAGTTCTTTTCCAACTGCCCTATCCTTTGGCGTAGTTCTTTAATCATTAGGTCTCAGGACTTAGATCGATGGCTACCAATTCGTCAGCTCCTTTTGTCTCACTTTCTATGAGAATGTCAGTTAAAGGTTTTATGCCTCCTACCGTGCTTGCAGCTGGATGAATCATGGTACATCTGTTGCTTATGATCGATTTCGTGCGAGCTCTTGTCTCGGTGTGAGCTTTCACCTTATTGGTCATCTCCCTTATCCTTTTGAACTTAGTGAACTTCGGACCTTAACTACGAGTTAGATGAGTGAAGCAAATCAGCTTGGTGATGCTCAATCCTAGTTTGTTCTTCATGCCAAGGCCTTGGCTGATGATATCCATCCTCAGGTGCGACAACTTCATCCTTCCAAGGTACACCTTAGACGTGTGCCTGGACTAATGTTCTGACCATATCAACTAACTTTTTCATGGTATTCTCAAGTGCTTCTTGACACCGACCAAGTGCTTCTTGGCATTGTTGCCAAGTTTAAGCTTCATCGGTCTCGAAGGCTATGAACTGGTGTGGGATGAAGGAGGTTGTGCTGGTATTGGCAACTGTCATATGGGCAACTATGTTCCATTGCTGTGTCTGACCTTTGGGTTGGCCAGTAAGGATTTCTATACTCCTGGTGGCTTTTCCTCTTACCATTGTGCTTAAAATAGCTTATCAGGAATAACAAATGAAAAGTGTGTAGTGGGGGCCCTTTTTCTAATGCCAAAATGTTGACACCAAAATCCAGTCAACAAGTTTGTGCTCAATATCACCCTAGATTGCAAGTAGAATTAGGCAAAAAATAGAAAAGAAAGATACTGGAAGAAAGGAAAGACAACAAACACTAGAAGTTTTATCATGGTTTGGCTAAAGCCAATTTGGCCCCTACATCCATGCTGGTTTTGATTATCAACTAATAGCTATTTTTTTGAATACAATGGTAGTGCTTTCTCATAGTGTACAATGTTCTCTTTGTGTTCTGACAGAGTTTTTGCATGCAAAATTTTCCTCTCCCTTTTACAATGACCACCCCTTCCTATTTATAGAAAGGGGGATGGTTACAAATATAATTTTACAAGTAGCAGAATGACTATTTTTGCCACTCTGGGCATTTAATGCTTGATGTCAGATAAATAATGCTGGGTAAATCATTGTCAAACTTTTGAGGGGCTGATCTGTTAGTTTGAAGGCTGAGCTGTCAGTTGGAGACATGTGCATTGGATTGCTAACTGGGTTCTAGACATGTGTCTGGCTCGTTAACCTCATGAGTTGGCATTGTGTTGGTGGATGAGCCGAAGGCCTTGGCTAACCTTGCTGTTCTGGCTCAGTCATTCTCCTCAAGGACGGTTGGGATGGTACTTGATGTATGTTTCAATATCCGCAAGTGCACGATGTAGCTATAGCTTGTACTGGCAAATACGAGTCGATCCCACAGGGAAGCTATTTCAATTACTAGAATCTTTACAACTCAACTATCCAAATCAATAGTGATGAAATAAAATAAATAAATAGAGAGAAATAAAAGAAAGAAAGGATAATAGAAAATGGAAGAAGAAATTAATTAAAGGAAGAAAGTAAAGTAAAGTAATAATTAAAGAAGATACCAGATGCAAAAAGCCTGGATTAGGATTCACCACAATTATGATATTTAATAATTAATTGATCTAATTCCTATTATAATAACTTAATTTATTTAAGGATAGTTTTGCCTAAATTAATTAATAGCCTCTTTCAAGGTCTAATAATAGTACCTAAATTAACCTA
>JANHAO010013747.1:0-15714 GCA_026873985.1 Saraca asoca | reverse complement strand
AATATTTTACTCATTTAATTGTCCTCTCACTAAGATTTTTAAGGTTCAAAATTGACTTACTTCAGCTGTGTTAGCATATATTTATAGTGTGGTGCTAATTGGAATCATTAGAAGAAATTCTGCATAATTTGGCCATTTTGAGCAGTTTCTGTATTTTGGTCATAACTTGAGATACACTTATCCAATTAATGTGATTCCTATCTTGTAGGAAATCTAATACATATCTCTAAAACTTTCATGAAGACCTCCAAGGCTGAATCTCATAATTGGCTATCTAAATTTGGAGTTAAACTCAAGACCAGAATGTTGCCTCAGCCAGTCCCGAGTAGCCAGACCTTTGAGCATTAATTAGACCATATCTAGAGCTATACAAGTCCAAATGAGGTAAAACTAAGCCCAAATGGAATCTGAGACATAAAGATACATTTCTTATGAAGACTTCTAGAGCTTAATAGATCATTATAAGCATGAAAAATGAGTTTCAACATAGAGACAGAATTGCTACGAATTGGGCTTCTACAGAATTGGATCATTAGGCCCCAATTGGCATGCAACTTGAGCCCAATGGACCATCTCTTGCACCAGCTAGAGAGCAGTAAGTCAGAAGAAAACTAGAAGAAGTAGTTTGCATTGAGATAAAACATGCAAGAGGAGTGGCAGCAAGCAAAACCAGACCAGCCATCATTGCCTACTCACCAACCATGCAGCTAGCTTCTCTTTTGCCTGGGCAAAGTCATTTTAGCTTGGAGTTTTCAATTCAGTTTTGGCAAGTAGTTTTTAGTTTAGTTTTTAGGGAGTTCCAATAGCAATAGTGTAGGACATTTTTCTTTTCTTTTCTTTGTAGTTTTCTACCTTCCATGGAAGGCTGAGTTTGTAATCAGTCCATGGGTTGACAGACTTGAAGATTTATGTTGAGATCTTGATATTCCATTCTGCATTCAAGTGTTTGTCATTTCTTCTCCTTTCCTCTCTGCTTTTACTAAGTTTTCTAAATTGAATGGATTCATTTGGTTTGGATGACTATATGATTGTTGATTAATGATCAATTGTAGGAAGAGTATCGGAAAACCAAGCAATGCATTGAGATTTTGATGAATTGTTTGTTAGCTGAGTTCTGCTTAAGACTCATTAATCATTTTCAAAGATTCTTGTTATGATTTTAAGCCATAGAATATTATCAACAATTGAATGAATACTTAGTGATCAAGGATGCATTAATCTCAAGTTTAGTTGATTCCCTTGGGCTGGTTGATTATTTATTTCTATTTTAGTTTTTGCATTGTTAGTTAGTTGTTAGTGTAGTTACTGCCAATCCCCCCTTATTTCTACCTCCTAATTTGATTAATATCATCCAAAAAAATGATCCAAGGGCTCAACCCGATGTTGCCTTATACTATAAGTAGAGTAGGGTAATCTAGTTTATAATTTCCTAATTTTGATTGGCCTCGACAACCGTTCAGTGTTCTTCTCCAATTCGCTCCAAGAATGATTGAATAGATGAAATCCAATGAGGTAGTGTTAGATCAATTTATTGCTCTGAGCTTTTTTTGTTTTTTGCAATGTATGTTGTATATAAAATGAGGCTTGGGGTATTTATAGCGTGTTGTAACTGACATTTGAAAAATAACTAACTTTTAGTTTGTAAATTGATTCAAGAATCGATCCAGAGTAGTTACCAACTAATGAATCGATTTGTGAATCTATTCATCTATGAAGATTATCAAAAACTTCATGACCTAATCAATGCATGAATTGATTTACACTATAATGTAAGAAGTCATGAATCGATTACATAATCAATTTAGAAATATTCCAAACCTTTGGCAAAACAAATTTCAAAACAATTATTCATGAATCAATTTGTGAATAGATTCAAGTTCATTCCACAAGTTTTCCAGTATAAATTGATTTGTCAATTGATTCACATAGTGAAAATAGTTTTTATATAAGTTTCACTTGTGAAAGAGTATTTGAAAACTTTTATTTAAAGCTCATATCAAATGATTTATTTCTAGCTCAATTTAACTAGTTTAAGAAACTTGGTTGGATCAAATTGAATTAGAACACACTTATAAAATATCTTAATAAAATTAATAAAAATACTACGTCTGAAGTGGATCTCTTGAATATCCTTGATCAACATTGAATTTGCAAACATTTAACAAACATTAAACATATAAATATATTATGATATTGATTAAAATTATTTTTCAACATCAAAACTGAAGAATGTATACTAGCAAGGCTAACACATGCACCTTAACTTTTGCTTCAAAGGCTTACATTCTAGCTTTAGTGGTAACTTATAGACAACTATATTTGTGTCCAACCCTGGTATATCTTGGTATGACCAAGCAAATATATATTTATATTCATAAAGGAGCTTGATAATGCCTTCCGGTACATCTTTTCTCATCAAAGTACTAATCTTAACTTCTCTTTTATCTGCCTCTGTGCCCAAATTAATTAACTTTGTTGATTCTTCATGAGGTTGGATCTCTTTCTCCTCTTTCTTAACAAGCCTTAAGAGTTCTACAAATGGGTGGATGTCTCCTTCTTCTTCAATCTCACCATAATCAATAGGATGATTAAAGTTACATATAGGGGTTATAACATTATCATTCACAACCAAATCACTTTGAAGCCTGAATTTAGTGAAAACATATGGGAAGGAAAAAAAGGATCAAGTATGTAAATATAAGATGGAATTTAAGGAATGGAAACAATGAAATAGGAATAACGAGACAAAAACAAAAATAAATAAATGAAAGCATAAATGATGGAAACCAAACATGCATTTTTATTTAAGGTGAACATTCAAATGAAACATATAAGCCCATGTTATAGATAGCATCCTAAGGCCTTGGGCAAAGCCTTAAGTAGTGGTAGCATAGAATTACTTTGAATGAAATTCTATGACAATGGGAAACTCATAGATATCACAATTGTTAAGTGCAAAGTTTGGGGAGCAAGGATACACCAAACCAACACTTTCAGTGGTGGAAAGTCCATCCTCGATTGCCAAAATATGGTTAGGAAAGGTGATTCCTACGCTTTGAAAACTTTTTCTAATGTCACATATGCAAACCCCTTCACCTTTTAACTCTCAATTTTCCAAACACACCATCCTCCTTTCCCTCTTTTCACTAGCTACCCTCATCCTATCTATTCTTGTAGACTTGTATCCTAATCCAAACTTTTCAAAATTTTTGGAAAGTTTTAGAGGTTTTTTCTCACCTTGCCCCATATTTTCACAATCCATCCCCTGGTTTAAACCCTTCATCTAACATGACCTTGGCCATCGTCACAGGTGCCATAGGTAGATGTGGCTTTGGGATTTAAGCTCCTTCTCGAATGTTGGAAGTATTAGCGATCTCAAAAGTTTGTAATGAGCTCTCAAGAGTCTTTTCTACGACCTGAATATATGAAGTAGATGTTAGATTCATGACAATTAGATCTTCTTCTCCTAATACAACTACCACTTTGTTTTCCATAATGAACTTCACTCCCTACTGAATGAATCCATAGTTGCCCAAGCAAACAACTGTAGGCTAGCGTGATGTCTATCACTTGGAACAATATATCAAAGACATTTGGGCCAATTTGAATTGGGAGTTCGATGTCATCAATAACCTCTCTTCTTGTACTATTAAAAGCTCTCACTATCATAGTGCTAGGTTTCATGTAAGATCCATTGACTGGGAGCTTGGACAAAGTCAATTGTGGCATCACATTTAGTGAAGAGCCATTGTCTACAAGAACCCTTGCTATGATATGGTCTTTGCATTTTACAGAGATGTGAAATGTCTTGTTATGCCCCATTCCTTCATATGGTATCTCATCATCTATAAGTGTAAGATAATTATCAACCATGATGTTGCCAATAATACCACCAAGCCTTCAAAGGAGATATCATGACAGACATGAGCTTGATTCAACACCTTCATTAATACCTGCCTAAATGACTCAGAGCTCAAAAATAATGATAACAATGAAGTTCAGCAGGTGTATGATTCAAGTGTTCAATTACTTTGTAGTCACTTTGCTCAATGAGTTTCAAGAATTCATAAGCTTCCGCTTCTAGCATATTTTTCTTGTATGTCTTAGGCTCCTTTTTTCCTTCTTCCACAATAATTTCTTGTATCACCTCTTTTTCTTTCCCTTTTCTCTATCTTTCTAGCTCTTCCATTCTTTGTTTTTCCAACTCTTTAGGACTATAACAATAATCACTGTGACTAATGCTGCTAGTATCAAATATGTTGGTAATAAATCATGTTATGGCACAATTAGGGTGTTGTCACAATAGGGGTATGATTGCTTTCTAAATGAACTTGACAAGTATAGTTCCATAGCACTTCATTTGTCTTCTTATGACGGAAAGGCCCATGTACTTAAATTTTAATAGGTTCCAAAGTATGGGAAGTGGATACTTGAAAAGGTGCCAAAGTTGTGTTTCAGTTGTTAAGGATTACCAATGTGCTTAGAGAAGGGTGAGAGATTTGAGCACTATTAGCCACATCACTTCTTTCAATCATATTTAATTAGTTTTTTCCAACTTCAAAGCCTATTTGAATAAGTTACTCATCCATCAACTTTTGAAGTAACCTTTTAAATTATGCACATCCTTCAATGGTATGTCCTTTTTTGCCTCCATGGAACTCACATACCACTTTGATATCATGATCCTAACCTTAGACCATTGGATTTTTAAGCTAAATTTCAATGGTCAGACAGAAGGTTGTGATATATATTAGGGGTTTCTGTCATTCCCTTAAAGCTCAATCATATGGCATCAAGTAAAGATTGCACTTTACTCTTGAAAGCCAAACAATTCTCAATGGAGTAACCTATAGCTCTAGCATGATAGTCACATCGAGCACTTAGGTCATACCACTTTATCTAAGGAGGTTTCATAAGCTTCATTAGGGTTAAATCAACCTTTCCATTTTTGAGGAATTTTAGGAAAAGAAAGCAATGTAGGATATTGGGATAGGATCATACTAAATAGGCCTCTTTTCTTGGTCATTATAACCTCTTCTTAGGCTAGCATTCTAATATAGGTTTTGGTTTAGGGGTCATAACGTTAGTGGAAGAACTCTTATGGTTAATGTTTGAGAGAAAAGAGGTGATGTAGCATAAGGCTGAGCATATGGAAATTATGATGTGGAAGCAATATATGGGTATTGCATGAATTGTGGTTGAAATGGTTGAATAGAAGAAGGTTGTTTGGGCTTTACTTGCTAAGGTTTTCTTTCTTGCCTTTTGTTATTGATGGCATGCACCTCTCCTCCCTTTTTCTTACTGACTATAGGCTTCTTTGCACCTATTGCATTATAGAATTATCAATAATTCTATCCATTCTGACCCCATGCTCAATTCTTTCTCCAATGGTAATGATGTCGAAAAAGTTTGATGACTCATTACCAATCATCCAATCATAGAAAAGTGGCAAAAAGTGCTAATAAATGTGGATACTATCTCTTTGTCAAAAAGAGTTGGATGTACTTAAGTAGCTAAATCCTTCCATCATTAAGCTTATTCCTTAAATGTTTTAGTAGTCTTATTCTCTATGCTCTAAAGTTGTATTCTGCCATAAGCCATATCAATATTGTAATGATATTGGCTCAAGAAAGCATCAACAAGGTCTTTCCAATGTCGAACCTTATTATGGTCAAACTTTGTGTACCATCTAGAAGCAGCACCAGTCAAGCTATCTTGAAAGAAATGAATAAGAAGTTTGTCATCATTAGCACAAGATGCGATTTTTCGACAATATGAAGTTAGGTGATTCATTGGGCAAGCAAACGCATTAAACTTTTCAAACTTAAGTACTTTGAACTTAGGAGGAATGACCACATCAGGTTCTAGGCATAGCTCTGTTGCATCCATGAGCCCATATCTGTTAGTCCCTTTTATTGCTCATAGTCATTCTTCTAAAACTTCTATCTTCCCTTTGTCCTTGTTACATACAAAAAGTGGCCTCGAGAAGTCACAGTAGGCCCAAGACTAATTCGCCCTTTGCCTCATGAAGAATGCTCAGCGAGCTTTGGTATGCCCATTAGAAAGTGGCATAATGAAGTTCTTCTAGCACTACTACATACGGAAATTGATCCGAAAGAAAGTAACGGACTCAAGCTCGCCATAGGATAGAGAACAATGAGTTCACCAGAATTCCCCAGCGAGCTTCTCCATAGCGAACTACACCTCGCTGAGTAATGACCCGACGGGATAATCACGAAGATGGATGATCCCCTTACAAGAGCTCACTGTCCCCTTCACAGCCACGCTAAGCCTGCCATTCCTCTACTTCGCTAACATTCTGAGTCTGGAAACCCCAGGGATGAGGTATCTGATTTTTTGTAGAGAAAGCACCAAGCAATGGTTACAAGTTAAAGTCTATAACCGGCAGGAGGGTCCCTCCTCCGCAGCCCTACGTTCTGTAATAGTCAGATTACAACATGTAACTATCTTTTCTACTTAATATTTTATGTAACACAACTGTAGATTGTATTTAATGCACATAGCTCCTCCTTCCTCTATAAATAGGATTGCCATGTTAGAAGAGAAAAGGAGGAGAAGAAAGATCAATCTTTGTAAGCAGAAACCCTGCAAATATTATTTCTCAAGACAAATCATCCATGGACGTAGGGTCCGGTACCACCCGAATTTAGCCGAACCACATTAAACTGGTTATCTTCTTCCTCCTTCTCCCTCTCAGCCCTCTCTCTTATGTACTTCAAGAGCAGCATTGGTTCCCGAACTCTCCCCCATTGGCTGAAGTTCGTGCCTTCCATAAGAATCGAATTTCACCATCAACAGTCCTTAAGGCCATCATTTGAATCATGTGTAACTTTTAGATCATTAGAATCATGATTTTTAGGTGAGCCGTGGGGTTCCCCAGTCGTTGTGAAATAGAAGAGTGGACCAGGATATTGCTATTGGAACCCTAGGGGTGGATACATAAATGTTTGAGGATTAAATAGTATTGGATTGCCCTCGAGTGGATTTAGGCTTGATAGTGGATTTTGGTTTGTAAGCAGTAAAACTAGGAGGAAATTCAAGGTCTTCAAAGGTAGGCATATCTTGATCTTGATTACGATCATCTGATAAGGGTTTTTTATTGTCATTGGCTTTATTAATCCAAAACCTTACAATCGTTGCAAGTTGTTCCTTTAGTTCATTGATGTCTTTTCTCATTTCCTCTTGAACCTTCTCTTGTTCATACATGACCCTTGCTTGAGAGTGGGTCCTATATGAGTGTCATGGAAATAAGGTTCATTTTTTTAGGTGACTTGTTATGCAGTACCTTTTATTAAATATGAATTAATCTCAAACAAGCTTAAAAAAAGTCATAAAAAATGAGAAAACAAGAGATGTATGGATGTTATGATGTAAGTCAATTTTCAAAGATAACGCTAAAGGGACATTCATTCTATACTAGTTCTCAAAAGAAACATGGATAGTCCATTCATTACAAAAGCATATTGCGATTACAAACAAAAATAGTCATCAAACTTTTACTAGAATCTACCCAAGTACTCCAAGTCCTTGGAAACATCATCTAGGAATCTTTAAGTCTCACTTGGTAGAAGGCCTCCTTCAACCTCATGTGCCTTTCTTACTCTTTTTTGAGCCTTTTCAGTGATCATTCAAGCATTTTCAATTAATTGATTTGATTGTTATTAAAGATCATTGTAGTTTTCTTCAAATTGCATGCTTTTTTAATAGCAATAGCTATCATCTTGCAATAAAGTGTTTTGTTGGATTAATCGTTGAATTTTATCTTGATAAACAACCAATTTTTGGTTTGGGTGTTACAAGGTTGATTAAGGCAGTAAATTCTCATGGTCCTTTCTCATAACAACCTCTTTGAGACTTTGATACTTTTCTTTGAACCCTTTGGTTTCATGATGTGCCCTTTGGAGTTCTTTATGACATTTGGAAGCTTTTTCCTTTTTGTGTTCCTACAATTCTTGCACCATTTTCTCAGCTTGAGTAACTTTACCAACCTGCACATCCTTCTCAAATAACAACTTCTTGTTCTTAATGACCAATATAGTCTCATTCTTACAAAACTGATAATAGATCACCTCATATCTGACCTTCATTTTGGCTTGACAATCAATCAGTTCATCAAACACATGCATTGGTGGTTCAAGACCATCTACCTTTGAAGTGATAAAGCCCTCTCTTCTACTAGATTGCCATAACATGTAGTCAAAGATGGTTACATTATTGCAAGAGCTAGCTTCCACATGTCACACAAACTTCCATGCCTCAATTACCTCTTTGACCTTTTGGGTTGCATCTTTATCTTTATAGGAAAACTCTATGTTTGATAATCCATGGATTATCGAAATGAACTACTTAGATCCTAATTGTTTTCTGACCAAAGCAAGCTTATAACTTGTTACACCCCAAAGGTCAATGAGTGGGACTTATGGTTTCTCCCCATATCTATATAAGATTAGAACATGGCACATCCATGGAGCTCTCCATAAGACTTCTCACATCTATTTAAAGTAATTGACCCATTGACTTCTCATGGGTGTCTTACATGACCATTTTGCAACACTAAATTCTTGCAAAGGATTCTTATTTGAATAAATGTGTGACTTGAATTCAATCTTAGGATATTGAAAACAACACAAGTTAGAAAGGTGGCTAATCATCCTATTATGGGCATTTTTGGACCAAATAGAATGGATCAACGGAGGCCCAAAGAATCGAGTAAGAAGGCAAGGAGACATAAACTAACTCAACAAGGTTGCTGAAGCCAGAAGGCAAGTCGCACATCACACAATGCGAGCTCGCAACTTCCAAATCGAACAAGGCTACAGTGAGCTCTGCTCGGTATGATTGGGAATAGCTAATGTCTGATAAATAGTCTGAATACTTTACCAACTTGTAAATCAGCCTCTATAGTCTGATAATGATTTGCCCTGCATTTATTACTTGACGAATAGCATTTAATGCTCAGTACAGATGTAATCATAGTTTTACAATGATAAATTATGACTTGTAACCCTTCTGACTTCTATAAATAGGGAGGGAGAGCCATTGCATAGGGATATAGAAAAATATATATGCAAAAACTCTGCCAAAATAGCCATAGACACATATACTATTGCTTTGTGTAACAAAATAACTATTTAGATCAATACAACCACCATGGACGTAGGGATCATCCTAACTTTAACCGAACCATGATAAAACCTTTCATGTTTTCTCTACTCTTCCTCTGAATCTCTCACCATCTTCTTGCTCTTCTTTCACTCTTAACAGTAGTTTGGTTCTTAAAATCCTTTATTGACTGATAACCAAAATCGATCGTTAACATTTTGGCATGCCCAGTGGGACCAGACTGCTTTCTTGTATACTCACCAAATGATTATCATGGCAAGAGGAAGAGTAACCAGGAGTTTGAATGTCACCACTAACCAACCAGGCAGCCACAAAGAGTAACAACGGAATACGCCCGAAGATGAAAACCTAGTCTTGGCAAGTACTTCCTCTGTCCTTTCGGAGGCTGATGGTGTGTGGGCACTATGTCAACACCAGGAAGTGCTCGAGAGGATGGTCAAGAGGCTAGCTGATGCAGTCAAAGCATTGGCTCAAGCACACACTCAGATAGCATAAAAACAAGGCAGGGCCATCCCAATCACGGAAGTAATCCAGCAGCCACAAGGAGAAGTATCGGCTCGGAGGGAGAAATCGATCGGAGAATGAGCCCAGTGGGCAGATATAGATCGCTCCTCCAATTCATGACCTGGAAGGGAGGAACGATGAGCTCACAAGTGTGAAGGAAACCAGTGACCTAGGAACTCGCACCAAATTGAAAGCTTGAAAGTGGGCCATGATAGTGGCAAAGATCAACGATCGGAGGTTCAAGATCAAATGATCAAAGAGCTCATGCAAAGGGTGTAGAAGTTGGAGAAATGTCCCTTAACTTAGGACTGGCCAGGTCATTATGAGGAAAGGACCCCGTTCTCCAAGGAAATGGAGATAGAACCCCCCCCATTGGTTTAAGGTTCTGGCCATCCCACCATATAATGGAAGGAGTGACCTATACAATCATCTGGATGCTTTTAATATCCAGATGGACCTCTAGACCAGCAATCCCCTGGTCAAGTGTCGAGCCTTTCCCACTACCTTCGGAGATATGCCACAAGCGTGGTTCAAGGGTCTCCCAGCTCACATCATCAGTAGTTGGGAGGAATGTCAAAACAAATTTATTGACCAATACGGAGCTTTCAAGAAGCAGCTCACACCGTCTTGCCACTTGGCGACGATTTTCTAACAAAATGATAAATCATTAAAAGATTACATCGTGAGACTTTGGTGTGAGGTCAATAATGTGGAAAGTCCCTCCAATGATAGCATTCTAACAGTGATTTCAGAGGGACTTCACAAAGACGAGAAACTATACAAAAGCATATACAAATCCCCGATGAAGAGTTTGGGGATATTCTATGAGCAGGCCACTAAAGAGGTCCGGTGGGAGGAAACCTTCAGCCCAAAAAAGTCTGGACAGAAGAGCGAGCCCAGTAGCTCAGTTTTCGACTAAGACGGGAGAAGAAGCAATCATGGTAAGAGCAAGATGGGCCAAACTAATGATGTGGGTACTTGACTTGTTAAGAAGGCCAAGACAGAGTGACCAGAACCCTGAGGTCACCATGATAATTATAGCATCCTATTTGACACTATAGTGAGGATATACGTGACTGAAAAACACAGGGAGAATTTCATGCGACCTAGGCCCCTATTGACCCCTTCAAAGCAAAGGGACACTAAGAGGTTTCGTGCCTATCACAATGACATTGGGCACACTACCTCCGAATGTAGGTCACTCAAAGATGTGATCAAGGACTTGATCAAGAGAGGTCGATTGAAAGATTACATGGTACGACCTACAGGACAGTGACTTCAGCAACAGATAGCGCAGCCTTCCCAGAGCACTGAACAGGAGCAAATGGTGGTAGTCAGAACTATCTTCACGATCCATGGAGGGCCACACATCACGGGAACCTCACGTAGCTCATACAAATGATATGTGTGAAACACGAGCTATGTCTTGTCCACGGGGTGCAAGTCTGACAGACCCGCTAAGAAAGCCAGGGCCACCTTGGAATGCATCACCTTTGTGAACGACGATGCACAAGGAATCCAGTCCTCTCATAATGATGCCCTCATCATTAGAGCCAAGGTTGGCAATGTTGAAGTGTGAAGAATCATGTTGGATAATGGTAGCTTGATCAATGTCATGTATAGAAAATGCTTCGAGTAAATGGGTCTGAGCCAAGATGATCTTAAACCTTTGCCCGAACCTCTTTTTGGCTTCACTAGTGATGCGATATTACCTGTGGGGCAAGTCAAACTCCCTATAACTTTAGGGGACAAAGACCACCAATCCACAGTTCTAGCTAATTTCTTGGTCGTGGACTACCCTTCGACCTACAATATAGTGCTAGGGCGGCCAATGATGAATGATCTAGATCTGGTCATGTTAACTAGGATGCTGACAGTGCGATTCCTAATCTCAAATGGAGTCAGATGCATGTGAGGTGAGCAATACACAGCCCAGCGGTGTTATAAGGACGCTATCAAGCTCGGGGAGAAAGGTAAGAGAGTTGATGTGATTTCTAATGAAGAGCCCTGAGCTCCAAGCTTTGCTGGGATTAGTCACGATCTCGACCCACACGACCTAGAGGTGGACAGGGAGACTGGGCCAATTGAAAAGCTCAAGGAGATCAAGATCAGTGAGGTAGATGATAGGAAGTGCCTCAAGCTCGGAAAGAACCTACCCCTTGACATGAAGGTCCAGCTGGCTAACTTCCTCAAAGTGAACTTGGATGTCTTCACTTGGAATCATGAGGATATGGTCGGAATCAACCCCAAAATTATGTCACACAAGCTAAATATCGATCTCTATCACCAGTCGATTCATCAGAAAAGAAGGCCACTCACTACTGAGCACTCTGACGCCCTCAAGGAGGAGGTAGATAGACTAATGGCAAACAAATTCATCCAGGAGGCTCACTACCCTGTCTGGGTAGCCTGTCCAAAGGATAGCTTCCCCTTACCAAGAACTGACCAACTTGTTGATGCAACGGTCGGGCATCAACTCCTCAGTTTCATGGATGCATACTTTGGATATAACCCGATACCCATGGAGACTTAAGATAAGGAGCACACCTCGTTCATTATGGATTGAGGACTATACTGGTACCAAGTGATGCCCTTCGAGCTCAAGAATGCAGGAGTAACCTACCAATAGTTAATCAAGATGATGTTCAAAGACCAAATTGGGAAGACTATGGAAGCCTACATGGATGACATGCTCGTGAAGTCTAGACAGGTTGTGGATCATGTGAAGGATCTAGACAAAATGTTCCAGATCCTTAGAAAGTACCAGATGACATTGAATCCGCTTAAGTGCACATTTGGAGTAGCCTCTGAAAAATTTCTTGAGTTCATGGTCAACAATAGAGGAATAGAGGCAAACCTGGAGAAGATCAAAGTGCTCATCGACATGAGATCACCAACTAGGATAAAGGACGTGCAGAGCTTAATTGGCCAGGTCACAACACTTAGTATATTCATCTCAAAGGCAATGGACAGATGTCTGCCTTTCTTTGACATCCTAAGGAAAACAAAGCACTTTGACTGGACTAAAAAGTGTGAGGCTGCCTTTACATACTTGAAGGAGTACATGGGCTAAGCTCCATTATTTTCTAAACTACAAGAAGGCGAGAAACTGAACCTTTACTTGGTAGTGTCACAGCATGCCATTAGTGCAGCTCTTATCCACGAAGAGGGTGGGTCGCAGCTCCCAATATACTATGTGAGTAAGAGGTTGTTGAATGTGGAAGAAAACTATGCTCCCATAGAGAAGCTTGTCCACTGTCTTATAGTCACATCCAAAAAACTATGACCTTATTTTCAAGCCCATACCAATGAAGTGCCAACTCAGTATCCACTAAGGTAAACTCTTCAAAAGGTGGACACCTCAGGTCGCTTACTTAAGTGGGCAATCGAGCTTACCCAGTTCGACATCCATTACAAGTCAAGGTCGGTGATTAAGGGACAAGCCTTAGCTGACTTTATAGCAGAACTCACTGGACCTGCCAGGGAAGAGGCGAAAACCTCGAAAGGACCATGGTGGGAGCTCTATATAGATGGGTCCTTATGCAAGCGAAAGGCAAGGGCAGGAATCCTTTTGATCAGCCCAGAAGGGCACAAAATCCTCTATGCCTTAAGGTTCAAATTTCAAGCTACCAATAATGAGGTGGAATATGAAGCATTGCTCGTAGGACTCCGTCTGGCAAAGGAGGTCTGAGTTGAAAATCTGAAAATCTTCAGTGATTCCTAACTAGTCGTTTGCCATATAAAAAGGGAATATCAAGCAAAGAGATCGAAAATGGATGCCTACCTGCAAAGAACTCAAGAGCTGCTAAACAAATTCTAAAGGTATGAGATCAACCAGATCCCTCGAGCTCGAAACACATACACAAACGCTTTAACTCGCTTGCCACAAAGAAGGACACAGATTTTTCAGGTGCAATACTGATAGAGACTCTTCCATCTCCAAGCATTGAGTGACAAGATGCCGTAATGACAACCATCGTGACTCATGGCTCATGGATGAGTCCTATTTTGAAGTACTTACGGGATGGTGAACTCTCAAAATATAGGATAGAAGAGCGCCGCACGCGGTCCCGAGTTGCCAGATACTGCATCATTAATGATGTGCTTTATAGAAAGGGCTTCTCAGCTCCACTTCTCAAATGCATTGATGGTCCTGATTGTGACCTTGTCTGAGAGGAAATTCATACCGGACACTATAGAAAGCATGCTGGGGGGCTATTACTAACTCAAAAGGTCCTCCGACAAGGTTTTTTCTAGTCAACCATGAAACGGGATGCGATCGACCTTGTCAAGCGGTGTGACAAGTGCCAAAGATTTGCCAAAGTTCCCCGAGCTCCTCCAGCCTGCCTCTAACAAATGGTTAGCCCTTGGCCTTTTGCAATATAAGGGATTGACTTCATAGGACCTCTCACCATAGGTCAAGGAAGCTACAAGCATGTGGTGGTAGCTATAGATTATTTTACCAAATGGGCAGAAGCAAAAGAACTAGCCCAGATTTCTTCCTCTCATATTGAGAGATTCGTTTGAAATAACATTATTTGTTGGTTCGGCATCCCTCAACAAATAGTGACCGACAATGGGACCCAGTTTACCAATGAGCAGTTTATCGAGTTTTGCAATAACCTCAGGATTCTGAAGAGTTTTTCATCAATAATCTACCCTCAGACTAACGGACAGGTTGAGACAGTGAATAAAATCATTAAGCAGATATTGAAAAAAAATTAGAAGCCAGAAAAGGGGCATGGGTAGATGAATTACTGAAGGTGTTATGGGCTTATCGAACCACGACTTATAGCACCATAGGAGAAACCCCTTTTTCAATGGTTTATGGAACTAAGGCTATGATACCAGTGGAGTTTGAGGTAACTTCACATCGGAGGGCTACTTTTGATTTGGAAGAGAATAACCAGCTACTTGTGCGAGCCTTGATCTTGTCGAAGAAATAAGGAACATTGCTTGTCTCAGGGTCGCGACCTACCAACAATGAGTCACGAGGCATTTTAATTGAAGGGTCCGAACTCGAATCTTCAAAGTAGGCGATCTTGTCCTATGCCTCATTTTGCCTGGGGGTCGCAATCCCAATGAAGGAACATTGGGTCCCAACTAGGAAGGACCTTATGTAATAAAAAAGAAATTGCAAAGTGGGGGATACCGTTTGGCTAATGTCAAAGGAGTTGAGTTCCCCCAAGCATGGAATGCCGAACATCTCCAGCCATATTATCAATAAGGGCAAATAGATTTGTAATATTCTTTAAAGTTTTGAATTAAATAATGATCAAAGAATTCCTTTATCTTTTCATATAGTGTTCTACATGCCCCCCTAATGTATTTCGTCAGCAGTCAGCATTATTTAAAGAAAAACTATGCCCTGCATGGATAACTCGACCAACTATCTCACTAGGTGAAAATGCCAGAACCTTACATGCCACATCTCGATATTACCCATTTGGGTCCATGCAGTTCACCAGCAGATCAGTTAACGAGATGATAAAATGTCCAATAGATCACAAAATTCAAAATAAAGATGTCCCAATTATACAAAGTATCAAAACAAATTGTGAAAGTGCAAGATAAAATTATAGAGGTGCTAAAGGGGATGGAGTTAGAGGACTAGAGGAATCTTGTGGGGTAGAAGGATTCAAGATAGCCATAGGCAGATTTTCTATCACTTGTTCTCTCGACCTCTCTTTAGTTGTTTCCTACACTACTAGAGCACCCTCAGCCTGCTCTGTGCTCTAAACAGGAAGATCACTAATAGCCTCAGCGTCTGGAGGAGAGGTTGCCTTCACACCCTTAACGAAACCCTAGATAATTGCTTCGATTTCCCTGCCAAAGAATGAAAAATGGAAGTCAGGGTGTTTCTACCAAAAGGTATACATGAAGCCATCGGTGGTCTCAAAAATGGCAACTTCCCTGACCTGATCAACCAAGACAGAAGCTTCCCCTCTCACTTTAACAATCTCCTCCTTAGCCTGTATGGCTTTTGTTAGTGCAGATGGGTGCCCTAGACCAATTTGATTGAGTGCTATGGCAGCCACAACTATACATTCTGTGGATTAGATATTA
>JANHAO010013746.1:0-15677 GCA_026873985.1 Saraca asoca | reverse complement strand
GTTACATCAAATAAATAAGCATAGACAGTGAAAAGACCACTTTCTGATTGTAGGCTGTGGAAGTAGGCTTCTCGGGCCATTCTTGCAGGTTTATAGCTGCTATCATATCGGACACAATATTCTGTTTGTCCCAAGTGAGAGCTTCTTGCCTCGGAAGGTCATGAGGATTGTCGTGATGGGGGGGTGAGCGAGATGGCCAACTCGACCATGATGTTGGGTTAATCCGCGAGCCTTCCCCGCTGAGTCATGTCACCGCTGGGGTATAGTTCTCTTCCACGCACTCTTTGCCTTCGTCATTTTCATGGTGACGAATGAAACAGGATCTTTGGCATTTGTCTTCATCCGTTGCTTTGAGGGCAAAGTTCCTTGGTAGCGCCTTGCTGTCTTGCGAGAACTAGTCTTCATTCCCTCGGGGGCTTATTCTTGCGAGGCCCATCTTTAGTGTATAACAAATGTTTAATGTAACAGATGTACAGTTTATTTAGTTCCATTTGTACACCTCCATGATTTTATAAATGGGGGTTAGAACCTTTGTATAAAAAAAGAAGAAGCAAGTAAGTAAAAAAGCAAGTAACAAAATACTAGTAGAAACTCTATTGAAAATCATAGCCGAAACTCTGTAAAAACTTCTTTAGATTAATAAAACATCTTTATGAATGTAGGGTCTGGTGACGTTCAGATTTAGTCGAACTACGTTAAACCTTTGTGTTCCAGCCTTTCTTTTTTTCTTCCCACCGTCTCTTATCACTTGCCGCCCAAACAATTGAAAAACAGCTTGGGTCCCGAAAGAATCCCCTCTGTTGGCTTGATTTAGGTGTAACCGAAATCCATCGTCAATATTTTGGCATGCCTTGTGGGACCTGTCTGTCTTCTGGTTGTTTCTGTTTTCCAGGTTTGTCTCTTGTGTAGCCATAATGGCAAGAGGAAAGGCCATCAGGAAGTTAGATACTATCATCAACTAGTTGGAAAGTCATGCTGCAAGCTCCTCTATCACCAGAACTGCCAATGGTTTGGCCTTCCCAATTCACCTCCAACCTGTTGTTATTGCCCTTGAGACCAATGAAGCCTAAGCATGGCGCCAGTGTTGGGAAGCATTTGAGGGTTCGATGAAGAGGATGACTGAAACATTCCAAATGCTGGCTCAAGCATAGACTCAAGGTGCACAAAGGCAGGCTGAAGTCATTGCACCTGGAAACGTCTCCCAGTAGCAGCGAATTGAAACTTCGAATAGAGTTGCTCCAAAGGGTGAAACAACTAGAGGCACACTTTCGTGCTTTAGGTGACCGGAGTCACACCAAGGAGCGAACTCCCTTATCCAGGAAGAAAAAAAAAGAGCCCTTCTCTTAGAAACTCTAAATTCCTACCTTTCTATTGTATAATGGAGACAATGACCCACATAATCACTTGAACATGTTCAAATGATCAGATGGATCTTTAGACAATTAATCCTCTGATAAAGTGCTATGTCTTTCCCATTACATTGGGAGACGCCCCCCGAGCCTGGTTCAGGAACCTCTCAGTCTGCAATATTAATAGTTGGGTGGAATGCTAGCAAAAATTTCTTAACCACTACAGGGCGCTAAAGAGGCAGCTTGTTCCCTCTGTCATCTCACTACAATCTTTTAGCACAAGCATGAGTCTTTGAAAGGCTACATTGCTTGGTTTAAGCATGAGATCGACAATGTGGAGAGCTCGTCCAACGAGAGCATTTTGATGGCAATATCTGCTAGGCTTCGCAAAGATGGCAAGCTATAAAAAAGTATATACAAATCCCTAGTGGTAGACCTGGGAGAGTTCTACGATCGAGCTACCAAGCAAATTAGGTGGGGGAGATTTTTGGTGCGAGAAAGTCTGAACTAGGTAGCTAGGCCAAAGTAAGAGGAGGAATAGTTGTGAGGATGCAAAGGGTGGCTCCAACCCCCAGCTCGCGAAGAAGGCCAAGGTCGAACAACCTCAGCAAGTGGTTCATTATGAGCACTACAGAGTCTTATCAGATACTCCTGATACGATTTATGCAATAGAAAGGAGTAGAGAGGACTTTGGAACTCCCACTCCCTTGTGGGAACCTCATACAAGTAGAAATATAAACAAATTTTGTGTATATCACAATGAAGTGGGGTATAACGCTTTAGATTGCTGAGCTCTTAGAGATGCCATTAAGGATTTAATTAAGAGAGGGCGCTTGAGGGAGTACGTATTGTGGCCTGCAGCACAGCAGCCTCCCCGGCCTTAGTGGGACTCCAGATAGGAGCAATCGGCTATAGTGAGAATTATATATTAAGCTTGTAATATGATATGCGAATGTGGTTCGAATTTTATATAGGTTAGTCCATGTAGATTTTTTTAAAAATTTTGGAAAACGTTTGACTTGGTGTCGAGATCCTAAGAAATGCACACTTTTCAAATTGAGTCTCAAGTTATGATAGAGCATCACACTAATGCGACTAGCAAGATGTCACACTCTTATGGCCTACTTCTTGGTATTGCTTTCATGCGATTAAGTATTCGTAGCTTTCATGCGTTTAAGTTTTCGCAGCTTTCATGTGATTAAATTTTCACAGCTCTCATGCGAACTAAAGCTCATGCATGTGAGCAACTTTCTTAGCCACCTCATACACGCGGTGATCTTACCATGCATACGAGTAACTTTCTTAGCCATTGTGTACATGTGATCTTTAGCTCATGCAAACGAGCTACTTTCTTAGCCATCGTGTGTGCGCAGCAACCTTGCCATACGTACGAGTCACTTTCTTAGCCATCGTATGTTATGATCTTATCGTACATGCGAGCCACTTTCTTAGTCACAGCATTGGTGTAATTTAAAGCTCATGCATGCGAGCAACTTTCTTAGCCACCGCATGCAGGTAGTGATCTTACTATACATACGAGCAACTTTCTTAGCCATCGTGTGCATATGATCTTTAGCTCACGCATACGAGCTACTTTCTTAGCCACCGTGTGCACATATCGACCTTACTGCACCTACAAGCCACTTTCTTAGCTACCGTACGCCACGATCTTATCATACATATGAGCCACTTTCTTAGCCACAGCATGTGTGCAACTTAAGGCTCTTGCATACGAGCAACTTTCTTAGCCATAGTATGCATGTGACCTAAATTTCACAGCTCTCATGCTACCAGATGCCTTAGTGCCATGCGGCCTACCCATATATTACTCATTTTCAATATATTTAGCTCAAATTTATCTTTTGATTAAAAAGCATTGTCGATTGGCTATTTAGTTATTTTTATATGCAGAATTAATATTTATTGTTTGAGAATTGTAGGACAAATAGCCAAATACTTGAAGAAAAAAGAAGAAAATTTTATTCATTAAAAAGCCTCAACGAGGTACATTTACATTAGAAAGAGTCAAATATGAGTCAGAAGAAGCTATAGCCAATTCTTCTGGAAGAAAGCATGCCACGCAAAGGGAAAGCTCCCTCCAATTAGAGGGCTAGCCACTGAGAAATGAACCTTACCTATTGGAAACTCATGAACTCACTTAAGTCCCTAACTTTCTTCTTCTAGCTCCTTCCTTCAGTAGCAAGCTCCTCCTTGATTTTGTCCCTGAAACCAGGAAGTCCAAAAAAGCCCATCGAAATGGTTGAAAAGGAGAAACCTCATAATCGTAAGGACATACTCTAAAATACGTATGAGATCTCCCCACATTACTAGAGAAGTATTGTCTTTGAAGCTTATTATGCAGTAGACCATACATGCATCAAATGGAAGGTGAAATGTCAGGAAATCAGGAGATTTATTTGGAACTTCCATTCAGTCACTCTCTAAAGGAAGAAGAGGACTCCCCATGCTTTAAATAAACTTAGCCTGATCTTCCTAAAGAGTCCAGAAGAAACCCCCCAACCACTCTCATTTAATGACTTGAAAGAAAACGAGGCTGGCACACTAATGACCGCAAAATGCATGTTGTCTGGAAAAATGAAACGGCAGTCTTTGATTGCATAGTCATCCATGGCTGATTAAAAAATATCTTCTAGTTTTTGAGCTAGAATGGGCCGAATAAGGGTCCGATAGCAGAAACTTATCCATGTAGCCCTCCAAGTCTTGTAAGGCCCCAATTTGCCAAAGTCGTACCTCGCAAAGGGAAATGAGTGTGTGAGATAAAGGCCAGAGCTATGGGATATTACAGCGACACGAGCTTTTGCCAGCAGAAGTCTAATTTCCAGTCTGCGAAGCAAACTGAGAGTTGGGGGGCTAATGTTACCTGTAGAATCTGGCACTGCGAAGTGGGTTGGCAAAAGCCCAAAAGGAGTCAAGTCTAGCAAAAGGAATGAGTTCACTAGACTGCAAGGTCACTACGCAAGGAACTCCAGCTCATTAAAGATCTAAGTTCATTGGGTGAATGAGCTTGAGGTCGCGAACCAGCAGCAGTCTCATCACACATGAGCTCCAGCTTACTAGGACGAAGTCTCACCCAGCCAGAGGCTCGCTAAGGTTGAGCATAAGGTCAGTAGACAACTTGCACTGCCATTTTGTAAAATATGGCCATCAAGTCCTATGCACAGAAAGTAACCTGTAGAAGCTAATTTTCAATGCTCTATGCAGTCTTGTATATTTAATGTTTAATGTAACAGATGAACAATTTATTTAGTTCAATTTGTACTCTTCCATGATTCTATAAATGGGGGTTAGAACCTTTGTATAAAAAAGAAGAAGCAAGTAAGTAAAAAAGTAAGTAACAAAATACTAGTAGAAACTCTACCGAAAACCATAGTCGAAACTCTATAAAAATTCCTTCAGATTAATAAAACATCTTTGTGGATGTAGGGTTCAATGCCATTCAGATTTAGTCAAACCACGTTAAACCTTCGTGTTCTAGCCTTTTTCTCCTTCCTCCCATTGTCTCATGTCACTTGCTGCCCAAACAATCGAAAAATAGCTTAGGTCCTGAAAGAATTCCCTCCATTAGTCAGATTTGGATATAACCGAAATCTACCATCAACAAAATCTATTAAGAGCAAGCCATTCAGAAAAGAGTTACAATTGGATGACCGATCGGTAACATCACGGATAAAATTTAAGTCCTCACTAGAAGATAGACTATATGAAAGTGCTAACGTGACATTATGTAAAGTCATGATTGAACGATAAGGGTCTTTAATCAATCGACTTAAACTATGACTTGGTTACTAGGTTCATCACATATAAGATAATCTTTTAGTAACCTCGTGCAAGTCGATACACTTAGGAGCATGCATAGATTGTGTGACTATGCTATCAACTACAATGTGAAAATCTCACCCACAACAACAATACATAACGAATACATAGTGCTTTCCATCTGTTAAAAAGCATTACAAATAATATGATGGACGACTATATAAACCTTTAAGTACCTCTTCTATACACATTTTCATTATTTATATTGAAGCTCTTTGGAATTAATTTGAAGATTAAAGTGTATTTGACAAATTACTTTCATCATGCACTCTAGACTTTACTCCTTGTACATATTATTCCGCCATTGCATGTGACCTCTCTTCATGTGTAAATCTTGCAGTTATAAGATTTGCAAATGCTCCTTACAACCTGAATAACTCCTCATTAAAAACAAAATTGTTATTAAACAAGTTCCATGGTCCGGAAGGAATCCTATATAAAAGTACAAAATTTCCGATCATTTATGGAAAAAAGAAAACCTTTTCTATGTTGTAAAAAAATTATATAAAATTTTGTAATATTGTTATAAAACTTTATAATTCAATACAAATTTTACTTGTAACAAGCAACAAAAATTGCAATTATATCAGTCAAAATTACATTATAAATTTTTTTATATAAATTACAATTTTTTTAATGAAAAGAGTTATAAAATACAGAAATTAAACATATATAGTTGCACATCAATAATGTTTTCGCCAACCACTGTTATGAAAATCGCCACTCCTATGAACTTATTATAAATATATTATAATTATTAGTATTTTCATTTTATTTATAGACTCATGTACACAATAATCCAAAATGTAAAAGAAGATAAAGTTTTTTAAGGGACATCCGCGCCGCTTCGACTTATTAGTGTTTTTATTGAATGTGTAATACTTCATTCATTTCTTTTTATATGTCATTTAATATAAATGTAAAAGAATTAATGAGACTAATAAATAGTCTCAATTTTACAAAAGAAAAATGAGATTTTATTAATTTATCTTTTATTAAAAATCGGTGTTTAAAAAAGTTGTGCATTTACTATTATAACAGGGACAAAAGAAGAGAAAACATAATAAATATATACATTCCTAATTTTCTAAAGTAACAAATAAAAAGAAAAAAAAGGCTCTTTAAAGCAACGGAAAAAAAAAAAAGGGAATGCGGGGAGTATTTGTTAAAGTATAAACTGTGTTAGTTTTTATATTACCACTATTTTGACCATTTCAACAGAAATTTTTATGTGTTTATTGAGAATGATAACTCCTTGTTGGGGATGCAAAGGAGTTAAGTTATCCTTGAGCAATTTGAGATTATTTCACAAAAAGTTTAATTATTTGATTTTAAACAACTCAATTTGAATTTGATTTTAAACAACTCAAGCCTAAATGAGTCGACCTCGAGCCTTATATTACTTAACTCAAATAGTTTGCGAGTCTAATAATACAAAAAATATATTTTTTATTATATAATAATATAATACATAAACAATTTAATTACGTTAGTAAGTGTTAAGTCTCATTTGTTTCGAATAAAACAATTAATTTTCTAATATTTATTATTTTTTATTGATAATTGTTGATATTCTGTAATAGTTGTATAGGTATTTTGTAATGGATTTGATAGTTATAGAAAAATCTTATATCAATATATAAAATGAAGTCTAAAAACCAATGTTTGATATATTTGTGAAATGTAAGTTTTTATATATTTAAATTTGGATGAAATAATAAACTATTCGTATAAGTTCATCTACACTCATATTTAATTTAAACTCAAGCTTAAATTCAAATATTTTAAATTTGATAAAAAGTTTGGATTAAATAACATACTATTCATATAAATTTGTGTAAACTTATTTAGACTCGTATTTGAGTTGAGTTTAAGTTTGAGCTTGGATTTTTCGGACCTGATGAACTTGAACTTATTTATTCTTGACGAATTCAACTTTGGGCATATAAAAACGTTATATGTCAAAGAAAAACATAAACATAAAACTTAATACATAAATCTTAAAAAAAATTAAAAAATTAGACCTATACATTTTGTATGTTAAATGTTTATGTACATCTCTCTCTCTCTCTTTGTTAAGTAAATACTAAATAGAGATTTATGTTCGTTTAGAATCATTAAAAGAAAGGTTTTAACTTTTATAAATGTTAAAAACAGCATGGTGTGCCTACATGTTTTGGAAAAATTTTATGTTTTTATAATTTATTATTTTATAAATCAAAATTTTTAAAATTTTTCAATATAATTTTTATTAATAGAATTATATTTTTTTATAATTTATCTGGCAAATAGCCATGCAGAAATAAATTTTTCTGTGGAAAATTTAAAAAATATAAAAAATTTTCACAACATATTATAGACCTGTAAAAAAATGCTTACGAGTTTAATAATATATGAAAATAGAATTTTTAATAGCCCTTGATTTAATTATTTTATAGCAATTGCTCAGCACACTTAAATCACGTTTTTCATATAGATTATTCTCTAATTTTTCAAATCCCATAGTTTCTTACAGCTCGTTGTAAAGGATTTTTGTTTTCCTTTTTTGTGTGCCGCAATCTTTTCAAGGGATTTGCTCCCCACGTGATTTTCCTTGAATGGCGTCCAGCTACATCACAAAAATCATGACTTGATATTTTATTTGATGTGGTTTGATTATAAAAAATAAAAAGGGGATTTCCTACTGTATTCAACATCGACCTCCAACAACTTTTTAATAATTTTTTTTATAAAATCTTGCATGTGAAATTTACATGAATATATGTTTTGTAGTAGAATATGATTGCATTTGCATAATTTTAGGGTAGACTTAAATGAGATTATATCACATGTGTATTGCTTTGCAAACTAATGTATAACATATATGATGATTATATTGAATGTCATTATGTTTATAAGTAGTAATATAAGATTTGTATGTATATGGGTATATGAAATTATTATATTAGAATATGAATTTATTGTAGATTTTAATGTAGATTTACATCAGGTTATGATCTCATGCAATTTTTTCATGCGATGTAAGATTTTTATAATAATTATAGCTTATATAGGAGTTGCAAGTATTTTGAAAAAAATTTGTGTAATTTATATTAAATTTGCAATACCAAATAATTTTATTACAATTGATTTTAGTTGTAACTTTGTGAGAATATGTTGCTACTTTTTTTTTTTTTTTTGTGAATTCCTCCAATATGTCATTTGTATTAATTATTAAAATATAAAGGATAAGTTAAAAAAAAATTAATAGAAAAGCCCTATGTTTCCATGCGCTACATTGTGAAAAGATTCGAGAAGCCGGAAAAGCCCTATGTTTCCATGTGCTACATTGTGAAAAGATGCACTACATTGTGAAAAGATTCGAGAAGCCGGAAAAGCCCTATGTTTCCATGCGCTACATTGTGAAAAGATTCGAGAAGCCGGAAGCTACTGCGTTTAGTGAGGTTATGGCATAGAGAGAGAAATAAAGAAGGAGGATATATAATTTTTGCTCATCTTGTCAAAAGATTAATTATCAAATTTATTTCAATTTACATGAAATTTAAGTATGTTCCTAACATTTTGGATAGTGTAGCACATATATTATTTTTGATTTTTATTCTTCTTTGTTGGTGAATAATTTTATATTGGTGATTTCTAAAAAGACATTGTTATACTTATTAATTGTTTATTTGTGAAAGATTATACTAGATTAGGTCCTATGATTTTTATTCTCACATTGAGGGGTTTTCATATTAAAAATTGTCAATCTTTTGATTTATTTTTTAGCAGTTAATTTTGTGTTAAATTTATTTAATTATACTGGGTGGAAAAAATTAATCAGGGTGATTTAATAATTTTCACCGTAATATATTCTATTTCTTTTCCAAATAAGTGATATAGGAGCTTGGTTATTGTTTTATTGCATGTGATTTAATGGAGGAAAATTTAATAAGCACATTTATTAAATTGAATTCTTCAAATTATTTGTATTAAAAGCCTAGAATGGAAGATTTATTATACTGCAAAGATTTGTTTGATCACATTGAGGCTAAAGATATCAAACATGCTAAGAAGACTAATTAGAATTGGAATAAAATAAACAGAAAGACTGTTGATTTGATTAGACTGTTAATTGATAGCAGCGTATTTTATTATTTGTCCATTGAGATTGATGGTCATGAATTGTGGATTAAATTGGCCGATCCATATGAGCATAAAACCGCACAAAATAAAGTCTTTTAATTCAAAAACTAGTGAATATGAAATATAAAGAAGGGTGTTTTGTGATTGAGCATCTGAGTAGCTTTTAAGGTGTGGTAAATTAGTAGACTGCTATGAGTATGACTTTGGATGATGAGATGTAAGCATTATTATTACTTAGTTTCTTGCCTAACAATTGGCAAACTCTAGTTGTGTCTTTGAGTAATTGTACTCCAAATAGGAAGGTGACACTGAAAATGGTGAAAGACAACATGTTGAATGAAGAAACAAGAAGGAAAGAACATGGGACTTTGAATTATTCAGATGGACTAGTTGCTGGAGATGCACATGAAAGAAGATAGTACAAAAATTCTAATGATCATGAAAAGTCTAGTCTAGAGGAAGATCATAATCTAGAAACAAAAAAGATGTGATGTGTTTCCATTGTGGAAGAATATGCCATATTAAGAAACATTGCTAACAGTTGAAAATAGATAAATTAATGGAAAGAGGTGAAGACAAGAAAGAAGATAAAGATATTGTTGCAGTTGCATTTAATGAAGAGGTTGTGATTGCTCATTATGAAGAGAATTTGAATTTCACATGTGAAAACTCCACTAGGGTTGTTGATTTAAGAGCTTCATACCACATTACTTCAAATAAAGATTTTTTTGACGTCTTATTCTAATTGCAAGTATGGTACAATTAGATTGGAAAATTGGTATTGGAGATATCAGTCTAGAAACTAATACTAGATGAAAATTTTTATTGAAGAATGTTAGACATATTCCTAATATTTGCCTCAGTTTGCTTTTTATTAGAGCATTTGATGATATGGGTTTTGAAAATTACCATGATAAAGCTAAATGGAAGCTTACATAGGGGTCTTTAGTTGTAGCAAAAGGTGAAAATATTAGTTTTATCTACCAATAAATAGTAACATTGTGTAAAGAAGAGGTGAATATTGTTGAACACTCTTTTGTGTTATGGCATATGCACTTGGATTACTTGAGTGATAAAGGACTTGATGTGTTGGCAAAGCTATGGGAGGCATTTCTCTAAAGAATTGTAATCATTGGTTGGTTGGTAAAGAGTATAGAGTTTCTTTTATTAGATCTCCTATGTGTAAGAAATCAAATATTCTCAATTTGATTCATACTAATGTGTGCTCTATGAATTCAAGAGTTCTTAGTGGTATTGCATATTTTGTTACATTTCTTGATGACCACTCTAGAAAAGTTTGGGTCTATGTGTTAAAAATTAAAAACTAGGTGTTCAATGTTTTTATTGAACTTCATGTACGTGTTGAAAGAGAAATATGAATGAAATTGAAATGTGTCTGAGTAAATAATGGTGGTGAGTATAGAGGTCTACTTGAAAAATATTGCAAATATCATGCCATCAAGGTTGGGAAGATTGTTTCAAAGGCACCTAAACAAAATGGGGTTATAGAGATAATAAACTAGACAATTAATGAAAGAATTATACGTATGCTCTCTCATGCTAAGTTGTTTAAAACATTTTAGGGTGAAACTATGAGAATTGTAGTGGATTTGATTAACCTTTCTCCTTCAACTCCTTTTGATTATGATGTTCTAGAAAGGATGTGGGTTGGGAAAGAAATCTCATATAGCCATTTAAGAGTGTTTAGCTGAAAAGCATTTATACACATTCCAAGAGATGAAAGATATAAGCTTGATGGCAAGACTAAAGTGTATTTTCTTGGGTTATGGTCATGATGAATTTGACTACAGATTGTGAGATCTGCTAGATAAGAAAGTT
The DNA here is from genome assembly GCA_026873985.1 of Saraca asoca. Lineage (NCBI taxonomy): Eukaryota > Viridiplantae > Streptophyta > Magnoliopsida > Fabales > Fabaceae > Saraca > Saraca asoca. Next base: position 4,527 of record JANHAO010013746.1, on the reverse strand, counting down.
ATCAAAAGTCAAGATGTGATGTTTTTTGAAAAACAAACTATTGAAGATCTTGACAAGACTAAGAAACTAAAGCCAGTAGACATTGGTTATGTGCATATATGTCCTGAACCTTCTACCATAGCTATTAATGATCATAGGGGAGATGTAAAGTTTGATGATATTGCACCTTAGCTTAAGCTGCCTATTGATACAATTTTACCTAAACAACCTCTTAAGCTTTAGTTGAAAAGATCTATTAGTGAGTGTCATCTCCTAGAGATATCTATATGATGAATCTGTGATGCTCACTGATGGAGGAGAACTAAAGAGTTATGAAGAAGATATGCCTGATGAGTACAGAGAAAAGTGGTTACAGGCTATGCAAGATGAACTGAATTTCTTGTATAAGAACAAGACATATGAACTGGTGAATTGCTTTTGAGCAAGATAACACTTAAGAACAAGTGGGCTTTCAAGATAAAATCAGATGAGAGTATTTCACAACCAAGGTACAAGACAAGTTTGGTTGTGAAAGGCTTTAATTAGAAGAAGGGGATTGACTATGAAAAAATATTCTCACCAGTAGTTAAAATGTCTTTTATCAAAGTTGTACTTGAATTAGTAGCTACTCTGAATTTAGAGGTTGAGTAGCTTGATGTGAAAACAATATTCCTTTATGGTGACTTGGAGAAGGAAATTTATATGGAATAACCAGTGGGTTTTAGAGTTAAAGGCAAAGAGCATATGATATATAAGATGAAAGAGAGCCTATATGGACTCAAGCAAGCACTAAAGCAGTGGTATAAGAAATTCAATTCAATCTGATGGATCATGATTATGGTAAAACTACTTTTGATCATTGTGTGTTTGTAGTGACTGCTTTAGTTAACTCTCCCATCATACTTTCTAGCTTATCCTAACATTGAAGCTAGGTTTGCATTTTGTCGGCCTCAGGGACAACAATAGCGGGTTGATGATGAGCGATGGGGGGGGGGGAACCATTGGTGGCTTGAGCAGTAGAAGAACTTGTCATATGACTTTCAAGTTAGTTAATAACAATGTCTGACTTCCTAACGACCTTTCCTCTAGCCATGACAGCTGCATAGAAAATCAAACTAAAACACAGAAAATAACCAGAAAATGGATGGGTCCTATTAGGCATGCCAAAATGTTGATAGTGGATTTCAGTTCTACCTAATTTAGCCAACTTGAAGGGGTTCTTTCTAGACCCAAGCTGTTATCCGGTTGTTTTGGATAGTAAAGAGGTGGAGAATAGTTGGAGGAAGAAGAAGAAGAGAAGAAAGCATAGAGATTTAACGTGGTTCGATCAAAGCTGGATGGAACAGGCCTCTATGTCCACAGTAGCATTTTTATTTATCTGAAGATAATTTTATAGAGTTTTGGCATAGTGTTCTCTACCTTTCCCTTTTACAGAGGGCTTTTTCCTCTTATTTATAGAGGAGAGAAGGCCACAAGAGTAATTTTACAAATTACATTTCTGTTACATCAAACAATAAATGTACAAGATAACCTAAAGTACAACAAGTAGGCTTCTACAGACTACTGGTTAACTTGTGTGAAATACTTTTTGCGGGTAGGACCCTTGGATTGTATTTTGTAGGATGGTGGTACAAATTGTCCATTGGTTGTATGCTTGACCTCAGCAGGCTTTTAGCTAGGTGAGACACTACGGGCTGTCTCTGCTTCATAAGGTCGAACTCGAACGGGTTACGAGCTTGAGCTATTGATGAGCTAAGGATTGTTGCTAGTGAGCTGGAAGCTACTGCTCAGCGAGCTAGTTGTGTAGCGACCTCAATCATGCGAGCTAGACTTCTTTGTTAGACTTGAATTCTGCTAGGCCTTTGCTAGCTCATCTCCGATACCAGTTTTTACCCATAGCATATATGAAACAAATTTAAAAATCAAATCATATGTATTTTGTGAGATATGATTAAAATAGTGACCAAAGGTCAAAATTAAAAAGACAAAAACTCATATTTTATTTGTCTTTGAGGTATCACCAAGACTATATTTTGAAGACATGTTTGTGGACTATTTTTGTTTTTAAAAAAATTTGGCCTAGCTAAGATTTTATAACTATGTTTGAGCTTTATATCATGAAAAACTTTATTTACAAGAAAATTTAAGCCTAAAAGAAAAAAGTTATACCTATTAAAGTTTGTAAACTTCTTTGATGCTTCCAAGATTCTAAAATTTCAATCTTGCAATTCTTCAATACTTAGAGCACACCTTCTTGATTTCCTTTCTTTCTTGCTCCTTCTTGAGTTTGGCACGATAAGATTTTCCATTGCTTTACTTCAATGCCTACTTTTCTTCCTTTTAGACTTCCCTTTAAAATATCTGCAAACTTTGCAAGCTATATAGTTAGTCCAATATAATTTATCATGATGCATGATTCAAATATATAAATATAACAAGTTATTACAAAAACATGAATCATCATTATTCATCAACCATAACATAGCTTGTTTATTAAACTTGTATAAGATATAACACTCTAGCACATTGACATACATTTCTATTCTAACACTCATTTATCATCATAAAAACTCATTATATAGAACCTTAGAGTTAACAATAGTGACTTTTTAAAAGAAAGATTCTGCTAGAAATGTGAACCTCCACTTAACTCAGGAGGTGAATGTTCTCCCTAAAACACAACTAGGAACTACCCTAAAACTAAGATCTATCATAGTTACTTAAGTCTAATTTAAAGAGGAATTAGTTTTATGCTCATATCTTAAGTATTTTTTGAGGTATCATAAAAATAATAAGAAAAGATCAGAAAGTCTAAATTGTGAAAAATTGATTTTTAGACTCAACTTGAAAAGGTAATAGCCCTTTTGTTTCCCAATAATTTTAAGCAAATGACTAGTCCAAGAAAAATACGTGAGTCTATTTTTATATGAAACAAATTTAAAAATAAAATCATATGTATTTTGTGAGATATGATTAAAATAATGATCAAAGGTCAAAACTAAAAAAATAAAAACTCATATTTTATTTGTCTTTGAGCTGTCACCAAGACTATATTTTGAAAACATGTTTGTGGACTATTTTTTTTTAAAAAAATTGGCCTAGCTAAGATTTTATAACTATGTTTGAGCTCTATATCATAAAAAACTTTATTTACAAGAAAATTTAAGCCTAAAAGAAAAAGTTATACCTATTAAAGTCTGTAAACTTTTTTGATGCTTCCAAGATTCTAAAATTTCGATCTTGCAATTCTTCAATACTTAGAGCACATCTTTTTGATTGCCTTTCTTTCTTGTTCCTTGTTGAGTTAAGCATAACAACATCTTCTATTGCTTTACTCCAATGCCTACTTTTCTTCCTTTTCGACTTCCTTTTAAAATATTTGCAAACTTTACAAGCTATATAGTTAGTCCAATATAGTTTATCATGATGCATGATTCAAATATATAAATATAAAAACATGAATCATCATTATTCATCAACCATAACATAGCATGTTTATTAAGCTTGTATTAGATATAACACTCTAGCACATTGACATACATTTCTATTCTAACACTCATTTATCATCATAAAAACTCATTATGTAGAACCTTAGGGTTAACAGTAGTAACTTTTTAAATGAAAGATTCTGCTAGAAATGTAAACCTCCACTTAACTTAGGAGGTGAATGTTCTCCCTATAACATAATTAGGAACTACCCCAAAACTAAGATCTATCATAAAGCTATAAAGAAGCTTGTAAACAAAAAAGAAAATATTAGCTATAACTTGAACTTAAAGAAATTAAGACAAATTTACTCTCAGGTTAAGTAATTTACTTTAGGATTTGGCCTTAATTAGTGTATAGGAACCAAAATCTCACCCAAGGGTGCTTTTATTCCTCTACACTGTCTAATTGAAAATGGGGTCGCGACTCACATTCTAGGGCTACTCAGTTTATATATTGCCTCAGAGATGGCCAATTGACTTGTTCTAAGTGACCGATTGTTCAGTTTTTAAGGATCAATTAACCAATTGGTTCTAGTTTGGGGCACTTCCAAGCTTATTTCATGAACCCATCTAAACTATAGTCTATCCCAAGGGTAGAACAAAAATGAAGTGTTGTTAAGCTAAGTCGGGTTTTGGTTTGTCCTTTTCAAGGATGTAAGCCTAACATAAGGTTTTTAGCCTAAAAAGGTTATTTTCTTACATTAAGTTATTTTGGTTTTTAGTTTTGATCTTTTTTTTTTTGTTTCTTTGGTTGTTGCAAGGTGTTTCCTTAATAGCTTAAGGCCAAGATCAAAACTAGAGGAGGGCTCCGAGGTGTAGATTTTAGGAGAACTCTTTCCTCCTAAAGTGAGTAAGGATTTCAATTTTTCTAGCTTCCTTTTCTTTATAAAAATATCTATCTTTTCAAATTAGCCCAAATGTTTTTTGTGATGTTAGAAGGATAAAGTTGTCAATATTATGATAATGAATAAAAGTAGTGTTAGCCTTTAAGTGAGATTGTTTAGTTCAAAGAAAATTCTCACTCTGAACTTGTTTTGATGTTGAAAAACAAATCTACTTT
>JANHAO010013745.1:0-15681 GCA_026873985.1 Saraca asoca | reverse complement strand
TATCCAAAACTTTCACAAATAAAACAATAAAATCACTTTAGACAAAATAACAAAAATAACTAATAATAAAGATTGATTTATAAAAGTCACTCTCATACTTCAATAATTTAAGTCTAGAAGCCATCAAGATAACTCTATTTTCATAGAGTTATCAATTAAAAAGATGGTTTCTTATTCCTTTGCACGTCCCTCTCCCTCTTTTACTTTTATTTTTTTTTTACAACTTAACAACTAAAAAATCAAGAATGATCAAGCTTCGATACCAAATAAAGAAAAGTGCATTCCTACATTTCCAAGATTAATATTCAGCACTTTTCTATCCTCAGGTTGAAACTAAATGTTTGATGTTTTAACTTTCCCTTCTTTCTCTTATCAAATCTATCTTTTTCTTCCATCAGTTTGGTTTTTCTTCTTTGTAGTTATCATCTTTTTTTTTTTTTTACAAGTCATTCTTGAATAACATGCCCATTTTTAATTTTGACTATTTGTACTATTTTAAAAATGCAGTCATGTAAACAAAAGCTAAAAATAAAAATAACAATGAAAAAAAATGCTATGTGCAAGTATGAGGATGAGGAAGGATCAAAGAGATATACCAGTAGATTTACGATGAGATTTGAAGATTAAGATTCTTTACTATTGATCTCTTTTTGTCCTTCTTTGATAGAAAACAAAATGAGTTTTTCTTCTTGTCCCTCTCCTCCTCTTTTCTCATATGAGAGCTTTCCATTTATTTAAGAAGTTCATCAATTACCATTAGATTTTATGTTGTTCTCTCATTTTGAGAAAGGTTGAGTTACACAAGGAAGCTTTCTTTGGGAAATTTTCTTAGCTCAAGAAAGAAGCAGATGACAGTAGAGGCATACAAATGCAAATCGAGCAATCTCAGTTGAAATTTTTATTTTTTTTGTCATATATATTTTTATTGTATAAAGTACACTCAAGTTACTCAATAATTTTTTTTCTTGGTGTTTTTATATTCAGCTTAAAAAAACTACTTTATGAGTGATATTTTTATAATTTCAACTCTTACTAAAATAATGAAAAGAAATGAAAATTAACCATTTTTTGTCTTGAAAATTTAATGTCAGTTGATCACAAAACATGTTGAACCTGCACAAAATAAGGTGTCTATAGTATCGAAGTATGAAACAACCTATAAGCACAAAGTTACCTTCAGTTATGCCAACCCAAGCAGCAAGTAGGATATATATCCTCTAACAAAGTTGTGACAGTAGTTTGACTTTTACCACTGGGTGGTGTGAATCTAATTTGTTTTTTGTTAAGAAAAACATGCAAGTATATCTTTTTGTTGAACCTTTCAACCACTCCATAAAAAATATTATTTTATTTTCAAAAGAAGATAAAGGGAGAGATATCAAGAGATAAATCACAAACACCTTTTGAAATAAAATATTTTATTTAACAATCCCCACTTATATTAAAAGATCAAAAATTGAAGAGAATTTACTAGGTACTTTGAATAAAAGTAAATACAACAATTTGGTGTCTTTCAAACTATAAACCAAATCTAGCTATAATGATATATAACTTACAAAAATATAGGTGAACCTTATAGCTTCTATGAACCAAGAAGAACTGATAAATCTTAGTGTAAGTTAAAATTCTCACCTATCATATTACACTACTCATAGTACTTTTTCTATTTAACACAACTTTACGCTAATAAGTCATGCATATGCCTAGTAATTCATGAGTGCTCTAGAGATATTGCCACTATTTCATCAGAGCAGCCCCACTCCACACTCATATAGGTGATTTCATCAAGTGTACACTGTAATTAAATACACTACCCATAAAGGCTATGGAATTCATTAAGAGCTTAACTCACCTTTCATTTGTAATTTGCAGTCTTAGCAATAATCACACACCATATGAGGGACTTAAATAATTTATAGTACTATCAGAATCAATAAATGAATTGTTATTACCCATATGAACCTAATTCACGGGATCTCCAATCACAAAGGTTAGGTTACCATCATTATTGATTTTCAAAATTCAATTTAGTCTTATTCCCTTTGATGTTTCTAATACTTGATTCTTATCCAAAAGTTTAGTCAAAGGATTGGCCAAATTCCTTTCGAACTTAATATAATTAATGAAAATAATTCCATCTTTTAGCAATTGCTTCACAATATCATGTCTTGATCGAATATGACAATTCTTATCATTGAAAGATTTATTCTTTGCAATGGCTATACCTACTTGGCAATCATAATGCATTGACACTGAAGGTGTTGGTTTCATTCCCAATTATATATTTGCCAAGAAGTTTTTCAACACTTAGCCTCATTACTAGCCATCTTAAGAGCCATAAATTTAGACTCCATGGTAGATTTTGCTATAATAGTTTGCTTGGATGATTTCCAAGTGATTGCACCATTTTCAAGGGTGAACATAGAGCCACTAGTGGATTTTGTCTCATCTGAATTAGATATCTGGTTAGCATCATTGTATCCTTCTAATATAGTGGGAAATCCACTATATACAATACTATAATTAATGGTACCTTTCAAACATTTCATTAGTCTAATCAATGCATTCCAATTATCATGATTGAGATTTTAAGTGTATCTACTCAGTCTACATACAACATAAGCTTTGTCAAGTCTAGAAAAATTCATTAAATGCATTAGACTACTTGTAATTTGAGCATATTTAGACTGAGGAACAAGATTACCCAAGTTTTTTTTAATTGAATATTAGCATCATAAGGAGTTTTCATAGGTGTTACATCATAATTTCAAAACTTTTTAAAAAGTTTGTAAACATAATGTTCTTGTGACAATATTGCTTTATTATCATTCCCTGTAATCTTAACATCCAAAATAACTTTAACTTCACCTATATCTTTTGTATCAAATTTGGAAGCTAGGAATTGTTTAATAACATGCACTAAACCAAAACTAGTTCCAAAAATGAGCATATCATCAACATACAGGCTAATGATTATACATCCATTATCTAGAGAATTTATACACACACATTTATCCATTCCTATAGAAAAAAATCCATCACTCAACAAAATTTGATCAAGTTTCTCATGCCAATGTTTTGGTGCTTGTTTCAAGCCATATAAAGATTTTTTTAATTTGCAAACTTTGTTTCCTTGATTAGAAACTACATATCCCTCAGATTGCACCATACAAATTTCTTCTTCCAATTCACCAATTAAAAAAAGCAATTTTAACATCCATTTGATGTACAACAAGTTTATAAATGGAAGTTAAAGCAAAAAAAATATGAATAGAAGAAATTCTTAATGCTGGCACAAATGTATCTAAATAATCTACATTTTGTTTTAGTGTAAACCCTTTTCCAACCAGTCTCACTTTATATTTATCTTTTGAGCCATTAAAATTTAATTTCCTTTTGAAAATCCATTTGCAATCAATTGGTTTTGTTTTGGGAAGTAAATTAACTAGCTCCTAACTTTGATTTTTCAAAACTGAGTCAATTTCAACTTTTATTACTTCTTTCCAAAATTTTGCATGAGAAGAAGAAATAGCTTTAGATTAAGATAAAAGATCATTTTCAATAAGATATGTGTAAAAATCATTCCCAATAGTTGTTTCTTTTCTCACTCTTTTACTTTTTCTTAAAATTTCATTAGTTTCCTAAAAAATATTCTCAAAGGTAAATGTCTTAGGTGCATGAGAAACTTTATCAGGTAATGGGAAAATATGTTTAAAGAATTCAACATTCTTTGTCTCAATTATGGTGTTGCAATCAAGTACATCACTCTTTAAAACAAAAAGTCTATATGCAGCACTGTGTTTCATATAACCAATAAACAAATAGTCATAAGTCTTTGATCTTATTTGCTTTTTCATAGATTTAGGTAACATAACCTTAGCTAAACACCCCCACACCCCTAAATATTTTAAATTAAATGCAAAGCCTTTCCACAATTCATATGGAGTCTTGCCAATTTTCTTATAAGGTATTCTATTTTAGATATAAAATGCAAACAAAATAGCTTCTCCTCATAGATTATTAGATGTTGAAGAGCTTACTAGCATAGAAGTCAACATTTCTTTTAGTGTTTTATCATTTTTTTTTCAGCTACCCCATTCATTATGATGAATAATGAGGTGTGACTTCATGTATTATTCCTTTTTTTTCATAAAAGTTATTAAACATTATGTATTCTCCCCTTTTGTTTGGCCTAAATCTTTTAACATTCCTTTGTGATTAATTTTCAACTTCAACCTTATATTATAAAAAACATATTTTAAACCTTATTTCTGTTTAAATAGAATTTAGTATATTTGAAATAGTCATTTATGAAGGTCACATAATATTTTTTACCATCCCTAGTTGTTGCTTATTTTAGATTATCTAAGCCCGTATGTATTAATTCTAATAATTCTGAACTTCTTTCAACTGATACGTTTGATTTCTTAGTCAATTTAGTTTCTACACATATTTGACATTTAATGTTATTATTAGTTGAACTAATTCCTAATATTAAACCTAAAGTTTGCATTTTTTATAACATATGAAACATTCACATGTACTAATCTAGCATGTCATAAATTATAAGAATAAATCCAAAAGGCAAATTCAATCATATAAGTAGAGCTAGAAGCATTTTCATTCATTACATTTTGAGCATTCAATATAAATAAATCTTGATTACAATATCCCCTACCCATAAACACATTATTTTTAGTCATTACAATTTTATTAGATTCAAATGAAACCTTAACCCCTACTTTTTCCAACAATAATACTGAAATCAAATTTGCTCTAATGTTGGCAACATGCAACTATCACGATCCAAATCCCTGGCCATTATCATCGTGAGCATCAATCCTTGATTGATATTACCAGCCTTTAACTTGTTTCTATTTCCATTCATGCTTATACTTGTTTCAATATTTTCTAATCATATTTACTTAAATACAATTGGTTAGTCAAGGCATTATAAACTTATAGAAAAAGGGAGATGCATTGAAATATAAACATATTTTTATAATGTACAAAGGCATTTCCCAATATGCTTTTCTAGTTGAAACATTAATTCAAGAGGTTTTCATCTAGTTTTCAAAAACTATACAACAACCATCCTACTCCAAGAGTCACTCATATGCAACCCCACATATCTTTATAAGGGCAATGGTAACAAAAAAAGTTAGATTAATCTATGACTTGTCATGAAACCAAAAGTATAGGTTAAACTAACTAAGCCCTTGTGACATTCTATGGCCATTCTATTACAGATTTTCAAAAAAGATGCTAGCAAAATATGTGCATAGATGATAAAAACCTTAAGGGTCAAATCATCCCATAGCAATCATCAAAAGTACATTTGGGGGCTCCAGAGGTACAATCTCAACTTTGTACAACACCTCACAACTAACTAAATTTAAAATAATAATATAGTGGATCTTGATATGGTATGCTCCTAGGGGACTCTCAATAGTGGTAGTAAAGACATCGACAGTGATATCCATAGGATTGTTGTTCATTCTTACTTTTCAAGAGAAGGAATAGCTGCAAGTTCTTCAGAATCTGAAAAATAGTCTACAGAAGAGTGAGTCTGGGGATTAGTGAGATAAATCTATACCTAACTTATGAATTTCTTAACAATAACAATACATAGGTACATCATAGCCATATAATCATATTTCATACCAAGCTTAGTAAACAAGTGATAAGCCCCAAAGACTAACCCTTGAATGGCTTCATACCACATTATCATTGAAACATTATAAAAGAAACCATGTTTTTCTTATAGCCTCAAGCCATCATCTTCAATTATCATGTTGTCAAGTCACATTATATCTCATTCAGTATTTCTCAGAAAAACATTGTAACTAAAAAGCAAAATAAATAATAACAATCAAAATTCTCCTTGTTACTTCTTTCTAGCCTTATCCCACACAATTGCCATCCTTATCCTTCTAGGTTTTGCCCTATCCCTCACTCCATATCAAGACGAGTAGATCCGAGATCTAATTCATATACCACATCTCATCACATCAATCATATCTCATTATTATCATTCATCATCCTATGTTTCATTGGGATCTTCAAGGCTTCAAATAGTATCATATCTCATAACAATTATGTCATATAGTTCACATTTTGTCAAAGTCACAATCACACATTCTTTGCCACATTATCATTGTACCTATCATGGTTGTTGTCATAGCCTCAATATAGATATATATATATATATACACAATTAGTAGATGGATTGATATTAGCTTATGATTTGCTCATATAGCATTTATTGACAATCAAATTAGGAATTGGTCAGGATTTATATAAAGTTAGGTTAAGGAGATAAGAATTGTCTAAGAAAGAAATGAATTTAAGCTAAACAAGGTGTATAAATTTGGAGGTGTGATCAAAATCATGAGGATGATTGTGTTTGAAATTCAAGTAGAATCATGGGGATCAAATAAGAAGGTTTCAATTTAATTCATAAGGATTTAGTGCAAAATGCAAGTCTCCTAATCCAAAACTATAGACTTTCGGGAAGCAAAAATATCAATATGATCATAATTGTGATTGGAATCATAAAACAAGGTAAGGGAGGTTTGATTCAACTCATAAGAAATTAGTTAAAGTTCTTATTCGAATCACAAGATACAATATTGCATGGTTGTTATAAGAATGATCGTGGGGTCAATATAAATATTGCGATTTGACTCAAGAGCTCTGGAATTGTAGAAGAACAATAGCCAAAATAGGGGAAATATTATCCAATTTTTCACCAAATCATATAAGTTCAACATATGACTGTTTTGGAAGCTTAAACAAGCATAAACTTTGGCTTTTCCAAACATGAAACCAAATTTATATCAACAAGTCCAATCAAACTCAAACTTTGCTATAAAATCACAAATACCTATTTTCTTCAACTTAAAACAAACATTTAGTGGATCACAATCAAATAATCACTTTATAATTCATAAGATAGGTAAGAATCACTCACCTAAGGACTAGAAACAAGAGATCAAAACTAATCCAACAAAGGTCTTTAATAGTCTTTAGAAAGCAAGAAAGAAGAGCATGTCAAATTTTTGGGTTTTTCACATTTTTCTCTCATCAAATGAATATATACTATTAGATTATGGTTCCATTTCATAGAAACAAGCTAAAAATGGAAGATTTAAGCTCTAAAAACATCATAAATATGTATATGGGTTCTTAAGGTGAACAGTGAAATAAATAGTAACCTTTAGGTTAAAAAATTCATAAATCAAATTTTACTTGATGAATTGTTATGAGTATTTTCTAGTACTATGCAAAATGGGCTGGCAAAGGTCCAATAGGGGACTAGTCCAACCATAAAGAGCCCCAACTTACCCAAAAGCTAAGATCGCTCAAGGGAACCAAATTGCCAGCTACAAGGTTAGAGCATAGAGCAAGGCAAAAGCCCTAGCTCGCTAGAGATGAGCCCCGACTTGCATGGCCAACAATTCGTCTTGCATGAGCTCATATCACCAAATGCAAGCTTACAGGATGCAGCATCTCGCCTAGCTTAAAGCTCACCGTGGGTGAACCTAAAACAAACTCCCTCTCAAATCCAACTTGTGGGGCTAATCTGCAGGAAACAGATTACAAGGGCCCACCCACAGAAAATAGCCCACAGAAGCCAATTTGTAGAAGTCATACTTATCAAATACATTTATTATTTGATGTAACAAATTTACAAATTATTAAATTATATTTGTAAGCTCCCAACCTCTATAAAATGGGGAGGAGCAGATACAATAGGGGAATCCCTTCTAAACATACATTGTAACTTTGCCAAATTTTCCATAAAAATAAAATCATCCATGGATGTAGGAAACCAAACAAAGGATTTTAGCTTAACCACGTTAAAATTTATGGTGTTCATCTTGTTCTTCTTTTTTTTTCTTGTTTTTGCTATTTTCCTGCATTTTTACAACTAGATTGCAGCTTGGGGATAGAAGAACTATTCCAGTTGACTGAGATTTAGGTTTACGAAATTTCACTGTCAACATTTTGGCACTAGAGGAAGGGCTCCATCTACTTTTTGGTTGTTTTTCTATCCAACTACAATGGTTAGAGGAAGAACCAGCAAAAGCTCAAACACTCTAGTTAATCAATTGGTAGATGCTCCTGTTGCTAGTATCACCATTGGTTTGCCCCTCTGAAACTCACCGTCAGCTTGCTACTACTCCTAAAACTGATGAGGTGTAGACAGGTCACCAATTATAGCAAACATTTGAGAACACCTTAAGAGAGTTGGCAGATGCAGTTAAAGTGTTGATGTAAGCAGAAACCTTGGGTGTGCAAAAATAGGCCAACATCACTTTGCAACTTTAACAGCTATGTGAAAGAGCCCAGGAGGAAAAGTTGGCTAGACAGGTGCATCAACACTTTGACTCAACTTGCTCCACCAATCAGCGAATGAGGTCAAGAGCTCACTAATTACATGAGAATCATAATAGTCAACAACATGGGAGCTTGCACCGAGCCAAGAGCTCGAACAAGACTAACCAAGGCCACAACTCAAGTCGCTATTCTTAAGACTAGGAAGAAAGGAGCCGACAATCCTCCAGGCAGCAATCTGAAACATAGGATGCATTGATAAGAGAAGTGCTTTACAGGATAAAGCAACTAGAGGAATGCTCTCAAGCTCAAGATGATCAAGCTCACTACAAGGGGAGCTCGTCATTCTTCGTAGAAATTAAAACACAACCCTTCCCTCACAAACTTAAAGTTCCCATAATTCCACCATACGATGGGGATAGTTACCCATGCAACCACCTGAACATATTCAATGTCCAAATGGACCTTCAAACAATTAGTCCTCTAGTTAAATGCCATGTCTTCCTAACTATATTAAGAGGCATACCTCAAGCATGGTTTAAAAGTCTCTTGGCTTGCCACGTTGGCTGTTGGGAAGAATGTCAACAAAAATTTATCAATCAATATCGAGCTTTGAAAAGGTAGCTCGTGCCACCTTGTCACTTCACAATGATCTTCTAACATAAGCATGAATCATTGAAAGATTGCATAACTAGGTTCATGCATGAGGCCAATTTTGTAGAGAATCCCTCTGAGGAAAGCATCTTGATAGTGATCTCAGTGGGACTCCGCAAAGATGAAAAGTTGTATAAAAGCTTATATAAGTCCTCGATAAGAGATTTAGCTGAATTTTATGAACAAGCTACCAAACAGATCAGGTGGGAGGAGACTTTTGGCACAAAGGAGTCCAAGCAAAAGGACGAGGTGAACAACTCCATTCAAAGCAAGAGGAAGAGTGATGAGAGTGAGAAGGATGACTCTATTATCCAACTTGTGAAAAAGGTAAGAACTTAGCGACCTCAACATCATGGTCACCATGAAAGCTACAGCATTTTGTTTAATACCCAAGATAGGATCTTTACCATAGAAAGAAGTAGGGAAGATTTTGGGAAACCCAAGCCCTTGAGGGCCTCCAGCAAGTTCAAAGACATAAGCTAATTCTGTGCCTACCACAATGAAATCAGGCACAACACCTCAGAATGTTAGGCACTCAAGGATGCCATAGAGGACCTTATCAAGAGAGGTCACTTACAAGATTATGTGGTTCAACCCTCCAAATAGCAACCTTAGTAGCCCTAACAGATTGTCGATTATGAACAGGGCCCTTTGGTTAGAACCATATTTTAATGTTGTAACGTTGTTTAAAAGTTAGTAAAAGCCCTTCAAATCTTTCTCTTTAATAATCTTTAGTAAAATGTTATATAAGAAGAAAGTTATTCTGTGTTGATGAAGTCAAACTTGATATCATTACCAGCTCGTTAGCTAAGCCACGAAGGTGCTAAAATAAACTCATTGCCTGCTTGAGCAACAAGATTACCGTGGAACTGAGAAATGGGATTACTATTTCACTGAGCAATGAGATTGTTGTGAAATTGAGCAACGAGATTGTTGTTTCACTGAGTAACGAGATTGCTATGAGACTAAGTAATGAGATTGTTGTTTTGATAAGCAACAAGATTGCTAGCAAGGTTAGACTGACATTGCTGATTGAGTAATGAGATTACTATGGAATGACCTACAAGGCATAGCTCACATGCGACCTATTACTTACAGCTCTCATGCGACCTATTGCTCGTAGCTCGTATATGACTTACTACTAAGCGCAGCTCACATGTGACTTATCATTACCTATTGATAGACTTCGATGCTTAGATTCATTGCTAATCAAAAAATACGACTGATTGGTTATCTAAACATTTTATTTAATCATGATTTGCAAGAATTTATGTTATCATCTATAATATGCAAAATATCCAACACAACATTCAAGAATCATGAAGAAAAGCTCATTCATTAAAGGCCTCACTTAATGAGGTAAATTTACATCAGAAGATTCAAAATACAAATTAGAATAAGCTTACAGCTATCATATTTTGAAAAGAAGGCTAGCTTCTAGGAGCTGAACTCCAACAAGCTAGAGGACCAATGGGCATGTTGGCTCCTCAATCTCCTTATCGTCCTCCTCAGCTAAAAATCTCCCTCTCAGTTGACTCACTCCCAAGATTGAGAAATTCAAAAAAAGCAAAAAAGCACGGCTAGAAAGGTCGAATCCCATGGCATAACTATGAGGAAATAATCCAAGATCTGCTCAAGATCTCCCAGAATCCTCAAAGAAGAATTACCCATAAAGACTTCCTATGCAACAGGCCATACACACCTCATCGAAAAACTAAACCATTAGAAACATGGGGCGCTTAGCTAAATCACTCATCAAGTCATTCTAAGGAGAAGAAAAAGGGATTTCCCATGCCTTAAATAGACCAGCTTGGCCTCATCGAAGAGTCCAAAAGAAATCCAGCTGTTCTTAATCAAATGTCTTGGAAGAAAATAAGGTTGCCATACCAACAACTATGAAACATGTACAATAAGAAGTATGGCTTAGAGCAGATGAAATGACAAACTGAACATAAAAACTTTGACTACACAACAATCCACAAATAAAGACTTTGCTAGTAGACTGCAACTCCCAGCCCGTGAGGTGGACTGAGAGTTGGGGGGCTAATGTTATGGGTATTTTTTGATACTATGTAAAATGGGTTGGCAAAGGCTTAATAGGGGACTAGTCCAACCATAAAGAGCCCCAACCTACCCAAAAGCTAAGATCGCTCAAGGTCACCAGGTCACCAACTACAAGCTTAT
The DNA here is from genome assembly GCA_026873985.1 of Saraca asoca. Taxonomy (NCBI): domain Eukaryota; kingdom Viridiplantae; phylum Streptophyta; class Magnoliopsida; order Fabales; family Fabaceae; genus Saraca; species Saraca asoca. The sequence goes on along the minus strand of JANHAO010013745.1, from coordinate 4,503 downwards.
AGCATAGAGTAAGGCAGAACCCTTAGCTCGCTAGAGATGAGCCCCAGCTCGCATAGCCAATAGTTCATCCTACCCAAGCTCACATCGCCAAATGTGAGCTTGATATCACTAGCCAAGGGTTAGCAATGACCCTAGGATAGGAGTCATAACTCACAAAATGCAGGATCTTGCCCAGCTAGAAGTTCATCATGGGTGAACCTGAAGCGAACTCCTTCTCAGACCCAACTTGTGGGGCCAATCTACAAGAAATAGCTCACGGGCTAACCCGTAGAAAACAACCTGTAGAAGTCGATTTGCAAAATTCATACTTGAATACATTTATTATTTGATGTAACAGATTTGTAACTTATTAAATTATATTTGTAACCTCCCAACCTCTATAAAAGGGGGAGGAATAGATACAATAAGGGCATCCTTTCTAAACATATACAATAACTCTACCAAATTTTCCATAAAAATAAAATCATCCATGGATGTAGGAATCCAAACAAAGGATTTTAGCTAAATCACATTAAAATTTATGGTGTACATCTTGTTCTTCCTTTTTTTTCTTATTTTTGCTATTTTCCTGCATTTTTACAACCAAATTGCAGCTTGGGGACACAAGAACTATTCTAGTTGACTGAGATTTGGGTTTACAAAATTTCACTATCAACATGAATAAACAAGATTTTGGTATTGAATTGAAAAGGAACAAGAGAGGAATTAGTAGAAAAAAATATGAGAAATCAACATAAAGGATTAAGATGCTTACTTAGAGAGAGATATGTAGAGAGAGAGAGAGAGAGAGAGAGAGAGAGAGTTGCTCATGAAAGTTAAAGAATGTTACATGAAATGTAATTGGGAAAGGTTGAAAGAAGAAGAAAAGCAATCAGCCCTTCATGGCAAAATGGAAAAATTTGAGTCAATTCACCTTTGACTTCAAGTTGACCAAATTTTCTTTTAGAAATTCTTCCTTTTTTTTCTTAACTTTGAGTCCAAATCTAATGTACTCACGAATCACCATAGCCATGAAATTTTAACACAAATTAGTTAAATTAATTACCTTCATAATGACTATAAGTTTACATTTGCTAGGTACCTATAGTCTTAGTTTTGAACTCTTCGAAATTTCCAAAAAATAAATCTCGAATACATGAATTTTATTCTATAAGCATTCGAAGTGGAAAATTTGATCTTCTAAAAATTCCTAAAATTTATATAATTCATTTATACTATTTCTAGATTCTTCATATCTCAAATTTTTAGTTTTGAAATTCTCAAAATTTTCAAATTCACCTTTTTAGATTTTCTAAAAGCCATTTTATTATCGAAATTATTTAATTATTTAAAAAAAAACTCAGGGTATTACAACAACATATGATGTGATCTTCAAAAGGACTTTTCCTTTGCCAAATCTTTTGTTGTTCTAAAGTCTCTAAGAAAGATTAGTTCTTCAACTCCTACAAATGAGTGAGAGGTGACCGTATCTCTATTAGCACAAATGTGCCTAGTGACACTAGAGTCCACCACCCAATCTTTCACATCAGTAACCATGTTAACTTAGGAAATAACTATAGTAATTATTTCATCTTCTTTAACTAGGTTTGCTTTTGGTTTATGAGGATTATCATTTTTCACTCTCTTTCTGCATTTTAAAGCATAGTGACCTTGCTTGCCACAAACAAATTAATTCCCTTTCTTTTTCTTAAAGATGGAAACATGAGGTTTAGGCTTGTAATCAATTGTATTTGTACAAAAGGAAGAAGATTTCTTATAGTACCTTGTTTTATGTAGATTGTCATGCACCAGGTTAGCCTTTGAGGAAAACAACTTTGTCTTGATAGACTGAGATTCCTTCCAGTTGGTATCTTCAATTATAATGTGTGTGATTAATTCTCCAAATGTCAACTGCTTGTATTTGTGCTTGAGCTATTGCTTGTTGTCATTCCAAGAGTCTGGCAGTTTTTCATTAAGTCACCAGTAACATATTCTTCCTGTAGGTTAATGTTTTCTGCCTTCAAGTCCTCCAATAGCTTGTGATATTCATTGATTTGAGCTTTGATCTCCTTTTCATCATCCATCTTCTAGCAGTAATAATTTCCAATGACAAATTTTTGTTTCCTTACATCTTCAGCAGTATATTTTGTAATCATAGATTCTCAAATTGATTTCACTTCCTTGTAACTATAATAAACATCAAATAAATCATTAGACAAAGTGTTTGAAATAGTGTGACAACAAACCTTATTGGCATAAAGCCATGCTTTTGCATTTTGTTCTGGTTTTCCATCGGTCGAAGCCCTAGCAACCCCATGCATATCTAGTATAAAAATGATATGCTCCTTCCATCCTTTAAAGTTTTGGCTTTTGAATACTTCAATTTCAGAGATATCAAAGAATGGTTTATTATATGACAAAGCATGAGGTAATGAAGTGGTAAGAGTAGTGATGGTGGTAGCTAAGGACAACATTCTATTATCAGAGTTACCAACAGCATAATGAGAATTTGTAGAAGCCATTATCCTTGAGATCATTGTAAAAGTTGTTGAAATAAAATCATCTAAGGTTTGTAGAACATTGTCCTCAAGGATTATTCTGCTTTCTTTAATTCAAAGTGTTGATGCCATAATTTGAGTGAGTATTATGTTAATAAAGTGAATCACACACAACCAAATTGTCACGTCTTAAATAAAAAAAATGGACAATAAAGAAATGTCTTAAACAAAAAAGTGGATAAATTAAATACTATTGAATACATATAATATTTTTTATTATATGGTTTAACTTGCATGACATGTCTAGTTCCACCATATCTTTTCAACATCAACTCTTTGAGATTAATTAATCTTTGAAACAACATACTTGGAGGTCAACTTCCAAAAGAAATATGCAACTAGGCTCACTCATTGCAGCAAATTTCTATTTTAAATAATAAAGTTGGAGGAAAAATTCCAAGCTCAATTGCCAACTGCACTTCATTGAGACTCTTACATTTAGAACAAAACTACTTTACAAGTATTTTTCTAATCTTCTTTAATAAAACTATCATTGATCCTCCAAGAGATTGTAATTTTTTCTATACAACAACCATGTTTTAATTTTGCATAAGATGTAAAAAACCTAAAGAAAAAATATTATGTGTTAAAATATCATGTCTTTAGCTTCTATTTGTTTCATGGAAGACATCCTCCGCAAAAAAATTTCTCATTTATTTGGATTATAATTACAAAAATTTAAGATTATAGAAAATGTTATGTTTGTTTAAGGAAGTGGTGTGGAAAACTGCATCCACTCCTCTTGGGTAGAAGTTCTTTTCTCTTATTATTATGTCACTATATATTATTTTATTAATCATAAAACATATAAGTATAAAAAGATTTTTGTGACAAAACAAATGGGACCTTAGTATTTTTTTGGATTCAGATACAAAGCTATAAAGTATATATTTTGTAACAAGGGCATCCTATGTATGCCATATATATTCTTTTACTAATAAAAAATAATGATATTGGCATTACATGCATTGAATTATAATTCTTCTAGAGCCTATTATAGCATAATATATATGTCAAAAATAATCATAGTAGTTTCATTAAAAAAATTATATGATATAGATTTTCAATTTCAATCTTTTCCTTTTTTTTCCATTATGTTTTTTTTTTCTTTTACCTCTCTTACCTTTGCTATATATGTCCATCATAAAATCAATAAATATTCTTCCTTTTTGTGTTTAATTTATCCATAACTATTAAATGCAACAATATATATATATATATCAACTATTGGAAATGTAATGTTTATTTCCACTATCTTTTAATGATTGTAGGTACTATACCACAGGAGATAGGTGATAACTTACACAATCTTGGCACACTGCATTTGCAAACTAACTAACTAATAGGATTTATTCCTCCAATTATCTTTAATATCTGAAGATTAGAAAGCTTGTCATTGTCAAACAATAAATTCTCAGGCAATCTTCCAATTTATCCATACCATAGTCTCTCTAATCTCCAATACCTTTATCTTTCAAGAAACAATGTCAGTGGAGAAATTCTAACTAGCCTTTTCAACGTCACAAACCTTCTTGAGCTATCTCTTGCAAACAATTTAGTCACAATAATCATAACTGATTCAATAAGCAATTTAAGGAACATTCAAAAACTTTAGCTAAAGGGAAACAAGTTAACCAATGATTAAAGCTGTCAAAACGGGCCAGCCCGACCCGACCTAACCTGACCCATCTTAACCCATCATTAAACGGGGCGGGGCAGGATAAAAAAATCTTAACCCAACCTAACCCAATGTGGGTTATGGGTTAGGCGGGCTAACCCACCAAAAATTAAAAAAAAAAAGCAGAGAGGAAAAGGAACATATCTGAAATCATTCTTTATCATATCCAAGCCAGTGAAGCCACTAAGAATAGAGAGCAAAATGAACATATCTGAAATCATTCTTGTACCTTCTCATTGTCTATGAAGGAGATCATTAAGTTCTTTTCTTGCTTGAATGATGGTGAGT
>JANHAO010013744.1:0-15692 GCA_026873985.1 Saraca asoca | reverse complement strand
ACCTATACAGGACGAGGAAACAAATTAGGATCAAAGGGGGAGTAGAGGTGAAAGTATGAGTTTTAGCGTGGTTCGGCCAAATCCGAATGGCATCGGACCCTACGTCCATAGCGGAGATTTTATTGATGTAAAGTAATTTGTAGAGTTTTTGCTTATAAAACACACCCTCCTTTCTAACAATGTAATCCTATTTATAGATGATGGAGGAGTTACATGTATTAATTACTAACTACAGTGGTGTTACATCAAATTATAAATGGAAAAGACAATGATAGGCTACAATTCAGCTGATGCTGATCATAGGCTGAGGAGGTGGGGCCCTCCTGTCAGTTATAGACTCGATCTTGCAGTTGTTGCCTAGTGTTTGTTCTGTCATGCAAAAAGTCCAATACCTCTTCGCTGGGATTCCAGGCTTAGGGGACTAACAAAACCATGAGATGACGAGCTTGGAGCTATCACAGAGGGGGGATAGCGAGTTCTTATAAAGGGGGGTGACTGCCTTCGTGACTATCTTGTCGGGCCGCTATTCAGCGAGGTGTGGCTTGCCATGACAAAGCTCGCTGGGGAAGGAACTCGCTGAGGTGCTTCTAGCGAACCTGAGTCCACTGCTTCCTTCTGTGCCGGTTCTCGTATACAACAATATATTAGTCATAATAATACATAAATTCTTATTAATTAAATAATTAAATCTTTAGGAATAAAGTAATTAATTTAAATTTTTATGCAAAGTAATTTATAAATAAATTCACTTGAGTAATAATATATTAAGAAGATGTTTTCAAAAAGATGAAAAATTCTCAAATGATAAATTTTGCTAATTTAAAATATTAATGTAATAATTTTATTAGATTAAAAGAAATATAATATTACTTCACAATTAATATGAATATAATTATATCAATTATATAGTTATTTAATAGGTAACAATATGATGGTGATTTTGTTTATATTTAAATACATTATAATTTAAAATTTAAATTTATATTATAAATTATTATCAAATAAAATTAATTAAATCTACATATCTCAAGGGATATAAGCTAATTATAATATAAATTATTCAATTTTACCAAACCAATTTACATTTATATGATTATGAACTAATTATCTGATTGCCAAATACCTCTTAGAGTAATAAATAAAAATGGAGTAGCTGTCACACTCAGTTTAGTCCTCATAAACGTTTCCAAATTTTATGATATTTTTAGGAATTTGCATTCCCTCCATTTCAATTTTTTTAATCAATTAAGGATGTAAATTTGAAATATATAAATAATTAAATATTTTTTTTTATTGAGATGGTAAGTCCCTATATAAAAAAGAAACCCAAAATAAAAGATTGTATCCATATCCTTTGTAAATTTATCCCATCATTTTTTGAAAGAGATTGATGGGATTCTAATCCAATTTTTGGTGGCCAATGGTGGATTAGACAGTTTCTTTTTTTCTTATTTAATTGAGTTCTACTTGGGTTTTGTCATATGAGAGGTCTATGGATCTCTCAAGGTCCAGAGGAAGGAGAAAGTTGGAGGAGCCATTACAACCACACAAACTCAAGCCTAAGCCCAAGATGCCATGATAATAAATTTAGAAGGACAAAGACACGATCTTTTATTCTCGACATTCCAATTTTTTTATTGAAATCTATCAAACATAAAATGGATTTCCTATAATTAATTGTTTAAAAAATTAATTAGAGATGTGATATTTATAGAAGATAAAGTACAAGAAAAAGAAAATGATAACACTTTAAATAAGAAGTCAAAGATCATTAGAGTTCAAGTTAAAAAAGGACAAAAACAAGAACTTCTGAATTCTTCTGGAGTAGCTTCAAAGCATAAAGAACAAGTGCAAGCTGAGTTTGCAATTCTACAAGTTTCTCAATCAACTTGGGAAAGGAGAGAACCAACTTGATACTCATAATATATTATGGAGAGATATGTTGCATACTATCTACTAATAGAGGATGGAGAGCCATCAACTTTTCATGAGGCTTCAAGAAGCCAAGAATCTTTTCTGTGGTTAGTAGTAATGCAAGAAGAAATTGAAGCTCTCCATAAAAACAAAACATGAGATCTTGTTCCGTTACCACAGGAAAGAAAGTCATTGGGAATAAATGGGTCTATAAGATCAAACGAGATGGCAATGACCAAGTGGAGCAGTATCATGTTAGATTGGTGGTGAAAGGATTTGCTCAAAAAGAAGGTATTGACTTTAATGAGATTTTTTCTCTTATTGTTTGACTTACAATAGTTTGAGTGGTCCTGGCAATGTATGCTACTTTTGACTTGTACTTAGAGCAGTTAAATGTGAAAACTACATTTCTTCATGAAAAACTTAAAAAAGATATTTACATACTCCAACCAGAAGGTTTTAAAGAAAAGGGAAATGAAAATTTGGTTTGTAGGTTAAACAAATCTATATACGGTCTCAAACAGGTACCTAGATATTAGTATAAGAGATTTGATTCCTTCATCATGAGCCTTGGATACAATAGACTTAGTTAAGATACAAGAGATTTGGTGATGATGATTTCATCATTTTGCTATTGTATGTTGACAACATGTTGGTAACAGGCTCCAACAAAGATCATATTGCAAACTTGAAGGCACAATTGGCTAGGGAGTTTGAAATGAAAGACTTGGGACTAGCAAACAAGATTTTAGGGATGCAAATTTATTAAGACAAAAATAATAGGAAGATTTGGCTTTTTTTAGAAAAAATTATTTGAAGAAACTCCTGCGGCATTTCAACATGCAAGATTGTAAGCCAATTTCTAGCCCTCTTCCTATAAGTTTCAATTTATCCTTAAGTATGAGTCCTAGTAATAAAGTAGAAAGGATGGAAATGTCTCGAGTTCTATATGCATCAATAGTGGGTAGCTTAATGTTCACTATGGTATGCACAAGACCACCAGATGTTACCCAAGCAATGGGAACAATTAGTCGATACATGGAAAATCCTAGTAAAAAGCATTGGAATGCAATAAAGAGGATTCTGAGATATTCAAAACTACAATTTATTGTAGCTACTTCTTCAGTAGAAGCAAAATATGTTATAGCCACCCATGCTAGCAAAAAAGTAATCTAACTACAAATGTTAATGAAGAAGCTCAGACACAAACTAGAAAAGATTGCTCTGTTTTATGATAGTCAAAGCACTTTACACTTAGCAAAGAATCCATCATTTCACTCAAAGACAAAGCACATTAGAGTACAATATCACTTTGTATGAGAAAAAGTGGAAGAAAGAAGTATGGATATTCAAAAAATTCATACTCAGGACAACCTTGCAGATATATTAACAAAGCCAATTAATATTGATAAATTTATATGGTGTTAGTCATCTTTTGGCATAATGGAGATGTAAGTTGCAAGAAATAACAAAGATAAGAAAGATGGAAAATCTTTACGACAAAAGTATCTTTAAGTGAGAGAATATTGCCTTTCAAAGTATTTGGCTCGTTGGAAAAGTAAAGTCACTTTTGGCTAATTTCTATGTCAAAGTTCATATGTTTTAGGATTATATTATTGAGGTTCATTATATGTGCATGTACTTTGAATATGAAAATACATGTATCTAGATATGAGTGATTCATGTATGATAAAGTTCATGTAGCTAGAGTTATCAAAGAGCCATTTTAGGTTACTATATATACCCTATTGTACTCAAAGTATAGGAATCCTATTTTGTGAGCATTTTTCATATTATAAAAGAGAAATTATAATCCCTTTTTGCCACAATGATGACACTTTATATTTTTTTTACTTCTAAATTTTGATCTACTTTGATTTTGCCTCCCATTGGGGCTATGCTCTATTAATCTCTGTCTTGTCACCATCAAAGCTTCAGCTTGTGATGAGCTTTCTACTCTAGCTTCTTTGCTCTTGCATCGACTTTTTTCTTTAAGAACCGCAACTATGATATCATCAAAGACTAGAACTTTTAAATTGTTCATCAAATTGACAATGAGTTGATCATACAAATCAAGTAGACTCTGAAGTAGAATTTCACCATGTTCACCCGTCTATATATTATGCCCTATTGTAGTGAGCTGTGAAAACAAAGTATTAAGAGTGTTGATATGGTTGGTCACTGAAGTTGACTCTATCATCCAAAGGGTATAGAGTTTTTTCTTTAAGAAGATTTTGTTGTGCAGTGATTTGGCCTTGTGCAATTTTGTAAGAATATCCCATATCTCTTTTGTTATTGTCTTCTCCACTACACTTGACGACACTTCATCGGCTAGTACTAGGTGTAGATTAGCAATAGCATTGCCATCTATCTCTTTCCACTTATCGACATCAAGGATCTCGTCAAGCTTAACTTCAATTGTCACCAAGCAGTTATCTTTTCTCAAAATTGCTTTCATTCTCATTTTCCACAATGACAAATTATTCCCATTAAATTTTCTAGTTTGTACTTCGTCGCCATTGATGAAGAAGTTTCTTTCCACTAACAGGATCAGACAGTAGTATAAAAAATTGACAATAAACATGAATAATATAATCCTAAAACACATAAACTTTGACATAAAAATTAGCGAAAAGTGGCTTTACTTTTCCGACAAGCCAAATACTTTGAATGACAACATTAATTTATCACTATACCAAATGAATCCTATGTTTCTATCTTAAAATTTACACCTTTAATTTTTTCCAAGAAATTGAAAGGATTCATAGGAAAAAAAAAAGAATTTTTCTTATTGATAAAAAATATATAGGAATTTTTCTTACTTTGCAAAAAAAAAAACACAAAAGTGAAAAATGGGCGGATCTTTTTCTTTTTTACACCTCTTTTTTTTTCTTTTCTTTATTTCATATAATGAAAAAAAAATTACATTTTGAACATCTAAGAATTTTTTTTATACGATGGAATTTATAGCTACTTGAAGTATATATTGAATATTGGATTGTTTATCTTAAATTTTTAATTTAAAATTCTGCTAATAATAGGTTGATGAAGTCTATAAAAGAGCATGAATTAATCTTTTTGTGTGACTTGTGATCAAAATATTAAATAAATGGAGATAAATAAAACAGAAAAATAATTAAAGTCTTTCTTCTTTTGAAAAAGAATATTATTTAAATCGAGAATATTATGAAACAATTTCAATGTGTAAATAAAAGATAATAATAAATATATTCTTAATTTTTTAAACTCACAAATAAATAAATAAAAACCTCTCTAAAACTAAACATACTAAGGAATTTAAAGCAAATAAGGAAATGGATCATGAATATTTAAAGAGTATGAGCCTGGCTTTTAAAATTTCTACCTTCCTGAGTTTGAGGTCATTTGATTCAAGTGATCTCCTCATCCTCACAAAAAAAAAAATTGTCATACTGCAAATGAGAATCTCAATATTACTTTGAAAAAATTTATTCTTCATTCATTTCAATATATCTAAGTTGTCAAAATATAGATACTTCCTATATTTTTTTATATGTCATATGTTAACGGTGAAATCTGGTTCTGAGCCAAGTTCTAGTCAACTATATAGCTTTTATTATCTTAAGTTACTATTCTGGTTGTACAAATGAGGAAAAATGATAAATAGTCAGAAGAAGGAAGAAGAAGATGCACATAAAGGACTTTTAACATGGTTCGTCTAAAGCTAATCGGTCCCTACGTCCACGATAATGTATTGCTTAGAATGTTTATTGAGTGAACAATATTTTTACAGAATACTCTTTCTATGATAGGGCAGGGTTTTTACTAGTGTTTTTTCGCTCTCTCTTTTATAATAGACTCTCTCCCTATTTATAGAAGCAGGGAAAGTTACAATGATAATTTTTCGATTTACACATCTGTTACATCATGTAATAAATATATGCAGACAACTTGAACTCTATAAGTTAAGGTGTGCAGGCGGATGTCTGCTTTCGAGAGCTAGTTTGTCGGTTGGAAAAGTGTGCCTCTAGCAATTAATGGGACTTGTGCGGAACTTCAAGCTGGAGGTTGCTCACTTAACGACCTGAACTTGCGCTGTGCAACCTGTGACCATGTAGGTTGGATACATTCTTGGGCTCGCGGCATACGTCCTGAATGTGACTCGCTCTACTAACGATCCGGGGCTCGTCTCGTTAGCAAGCTAATGCTGCTATCTTGGTGAGTTGAGCTTCTGGATCCACTAAGCTTGCTTGTTAAACTTTTGTCAGCCCACCTCACTGAAACCAAATTTTACCCATAATATATGTCGTTTTAGAGGGTTTTTTATTTTTATTTATCTCTTTAAATTACTAAAAATATATTCATTTTTTTCTATTTTTATCCCTATCATCATTAATTAAAACTTAGTTGTTTTATAATCTGATTGACTTTTATTAAAGAGTACACTAGTAAAGTGTAACTTTTATCTCTTAAAATTAAGGTTATTTAATAATCTTCCTAATGTCAATACCTTAAATAAAATAAAAAATAAAATATTTAAATTTAATTCTATATAAATGTAAATCAATTTTGTATTATTATCCACCCATATGACATTATTAAAAAATTGTTAAAATTTTTTTATTATCCACACAAATTTTTAATTGCTTTTTTTTAAATGGCATGACATTTTTTAATTTCATTGATAGTATAAAAAATTTTACATAAATAATAAATTATATTTAAAGTTAAGAAGAAACGGATAAAATAGATAATTTTACTAAATTCTCAATAATAAAATAATATTAGAAAATTTTTGACGGTTGCCTTTAATATCCACATCCAACCTAAAAAGGCTTTATCATTTTTTTAATAATCATATTTTTGATGGAGTACAAAATCTATAGTGAAATCTAATCTTTTAAATGAGACAACATAAAAATGAAAGTGGAAGATAAAAATGAGAATAGTAACATTTTTTAAAATTTTGTAAAAAAGAAATGAAAAAAAAAATAATATTAGTTGTTGCATTCACTCTTTGCCCATTGTGCCAAGACAACCAATTTTTTTTTAGTATAAAAAAAATAATGAAGAATAAATATAGAAAATTGCAAGTAGGATTGCTGAGCTTCAGCTTTATTGCAATTGGTGGAGGGGAGAGACTTCCTTTGCGTTGAATCAAGGGCTGCCATTGTCCAACAAGTGACTATCAAACTTTATTTACGTTACTAACAACGTTTGAATCAGCATATCTGGTCAACATCAAGATCTAAATACTCTACGGTTCTAAGTCTACGCGTAATTAACTACAGTTAAAGCAGCTGCGCCAAAATCATCAAACTGCCACCGGCCCACTCTACCGCCCATTACTATTTCGTCCTCAGCCACGTTGCCTCAATAAATTCATGGATTCAAAAACTTCCTCTCTTTTCAAACTTTCCCACAACTCAAGTCAGATATAAGTATCCTCAGCTTTATCATATCTATTTTCTGTATGTGAAAGATGGCTTTCGTCGATGCCGTTGGTCTTGTTCTTCCGTTGCTTCTTCTTCTGCAACCTCTCTTAGCTACGACTGATTTCTTATCGCCCCTTCTCTCTCCTATTTTCGGTTTGTGAATTGTGATTCTTCCCTTTTTATTATTTTCTCTGTTTTATTGGGTTTCTTTATTTGGAGACTAAGAGTTTCGATTTTGATTTGTGGGTTTGAGATTTTATCTCTATTTATCTTCCGGGTCTGCATAGATTCTTATATTTTCATGGAATAAAAGGTTGAAATTTTGAATATCTTTGACATGCCTTTTTTAATGTGAATTGAGTTCAGATGATGTTTGCAAAGAGGTGGAGTGTGGAAAAGGGACTTGCAGGCCTTCTAAGAATAGCACATTCTTCTTCGAATGTGAGTGTAATCCGGGTTGGAAACAAACTCGTTCTGCCGATGATGATGATTTCAAGTTTCTCCCTTGCATAGTTCCTAACTGTAAGAACTCTGTCTTGCTCATTTCAATATATATACCATTGGTGCTGATTGCACAATCAGTAGAATTACAACCAGCTCACAACCAGACACATGTCTTGCGGTGTGTCCTAGTTGGGAGCCGGTTGGAATCTGCTGATTCGTCAACCAGCATTTGTGAGACATGTGTCTAGTGGTGACTAGTTGGAATCTGCTGGTAATACTACCAGATTTTCTAAATCCTATATATATAGAATTAGTCTGTAGTCCTCAGTTTGCTTTAATCTTGACACTGCCCAGTGTGCCTGTTTAAGTTTATATTAGTTGTCTAATATATGTTAAATATAGGAAGCACGAATGGCTATGCAGTAGGCATCTTTCTGGCGACTATTTTGGCTGCATGTGCTAGGAAAGATCTTTGGTATTTAGTGAAATTATATATGTGCAAGTATCTAATCACACAAGAGAACTCTAGATGCAATTGACTTAAAAGAGAAGAGGGTAAGAAGACAATTTAGCAAACATCTAACAGAGACTGGTACATTGCTTGCTTCAAGATTAGGTTTTTTCTTCACATGCTAGGATCCTATCAATGTGTGTTCTTTAAACTAAACTAAACTGGAATTTATATCATGATTTTCCATATAAGATCATGAATCCAAGCTATAAGATATCCTGATTAGAATATAAAAGAGTGGAGTATTGTTGTGGGAGCATCTGCTCATTTTAACCTTTACATTGGAAGAGGAATTAAGCCAGAGTTGAGTCCGTCCAAAATGATGGTATAGTACTCAAAGAAACAAATGCTAATAGTCTAGTTGGAAGAAGAAAAAAGAGAGTAAAAAAAATGGAGGGTTAGCTTCATAAATTCTTATGAAAGAGAGGAAGCTAGCCCTACCTCCCTAACAGGGCACAACGAAATTAGTTGAAATTGGCAATTAGTATCAATTTTTGTTGTATAGTGTTTGAATATATCCATGTGTGTCTTGAAACCTGAGGCAAGTGAGACCAGCACAATTCAACAAGGACCAAAGAGATTGATGTTGAATTTGCAACATGATCAACCATTTAGTTAATTTATGTAAACTTAGATATAGGGGTTAGGATTTGAATTCCGTTTCATTAGAACAATTCTTGAGTTTGCTTGATTAATTATTGAAAGTACTGTTTTTCTTTCACAGATGCTGACATAAGTTTGTCCTTTGTAGGTACTCTCAACCACTCTTGCTCCAAAGCCCCTCCCCCTGCTCAAGAAAAACCGAAAACAGCCAATGCATCATCAATATTTGATCGTAATCCATGCGAACAACTATTGCCATCTCCTATTTTGATTTGATTTTTTATTGTTTGTATACATAATTAACATTTTGTAAATAAATGCATGTAGCTTGCCATTGGGTTGATTGTGGAGGCGGTTCATGCAACAAGACATCCTCGTTCTCTTATACTTGTGACTGTGAAGCCAGCTACTATAATCTCCTCAACGTCACTGCCTTCCCTTGCTTCAAAGAATGTAAGAATTAAAACCTGAGTTATGCTGTTTCTGTAATTGAATCCTAAGAATTTTAATATTGATTCTGTGGGATTGCTCACAATTTAGTTCAAATTGTGCTCCAATTAATATGTGATAGCTTACTTGAATATCTTGAAATTTGTATCGAAGGTTCTCTTGGCATGGATTGCACTAACCTTGGGATTTCAATGACAAACTCATCATCCACTGCTCCACCACCTGCATTGAGTGATAACAGTAACAATGAGGGTAAGCTCACAGCTGTATGATCAGTTCTGCATGTGGCTTTCTCTATTCACTGCTCATCCAAAATATAAAGAGGATAGAAGATTTATAGTTTGGCCCTAAGTTTTATATATATATATATATATTTGAAAGTTCTTCAAACATCAAGAAGCTAACTAAACCATTGTTCAATAAATAAACCTACTTTGAGAAATTGGTATTATTCAGTTGGAGAATCAAACTCTTCCATCTTTACTCATGACCGAAATATGATCCAGTTATTTTCATATTCATAGAATCAAGCAGCTGTTCTGTCGTCTTTCAGTTCCTAGCACATTTAGATAAAACTACAACATGCATTCATTGTTCTAGTAACTTCTGTTATGAGAGGTTGTAAACATTCTTCTTGCATGAGTTAATTCATATTGTTTTTCTTTTTGGGTTATCAGCTAGCTCAATTCCACAAGGAAGCTTCCTTTGGCTGGTGATACTGATTACATCTTTGGTTATGATCCAGTTGAAATAGAACTATTACTCAATGGCATTGGCATGTTTTGGCAAGCACTATAGCCCTTATGGTCTGTTTGGACTTAGGATAGAACGAAAAGAGAGGGAAGGAAAGGCTATCCTTCATTTCCTTCCATTTCCCTTGCTCCCAAACAGATCATCTGTCATCTTATAATTTTTTGTATTAGTGTGTAAATCTGATGACATTAGTCATTGTATTTTTCTGTGTAGTAATGATTTCTTCACAGATAGATATAAATGATGTTTTGCTGTACTTTTTCTGCCAAGTTGTTTAGTTTAGCCTTGGTGTAGTAGCATAATGAGATATATAGTTTTTATTTCTCTGCGGTTTTAAGTTTAAACACTGATTAGTATTGTGATTAGCTCAATCCGCAACCGCGGAGGGAAAGAAGAGTGCTCAGTAAACATCATTAGACCCAATTAACTGAAAATTTGAAACTTCCCCTCTCTATTTCCCATTCTAATCATTCCATGGAACCAAAGGATACCACAGTTCTATAAAGCAAGCAGAAAACTACTTTTTCTTGTGTTAGTGGGTCCATTAATGCTGTATAACAGGCCTATATACTTTGGATATTCTATTGAATCAGATGACCCATTCCATTCAGCACTTGAGGCCCAAAAGTCCCTTAAGTACTTAGCTCATGTTAAGATTGGTCCAATTGTGTTCTATATCTTACTCTGGACAACCCATGTTATACAGCAGATTCTTTAGGCGGACTAACCTCCTAAATGGACCATAGACTAACTATTCCAAATATAACAACTCCGTGTAATTTATGACCTAGAGTGCCATAATCTCTTTTTTCTTTTTTTTTTTTTATAAATAAAACTGGCAAGGAGAGGTTCGCCATTAACATACCAAGACTGTTACCTCAGCTAGTTCTTGAATGTCGAAGAATATTTTCCAAATGGAATAACTAGCGTTGAAAGAGACTTAAACAGGTGATCATGAAGAAACACGAGATCTTATCCAGATTCTCACAACTAATTAAGCCAACCTATATTAACTTAAATGGCTATAATCTAAATGATTGATATTAGTAATAGCTTTTGTCTTAAAAGGCTGGGTGAATATTACATGGTAAGATGTTTAAATATTGGATAAAATATAATAAATTAGATTGTGCGATTCACTTATGACTTTTGAATGTGTACAATCTATACTTACGGATTTTACAGGGGTGAATTAATTTTAGGATTTTATAATTTTTTTAAATTTTTTTTAAATTTTCAAATAATTTTAATACATTAGAAATAAATAATCAATAATCTCAAAAGGAAACAATAATTTTCTTTGAAAGATTGACATTCATTTTAACCTTAAACAAATCATCATATAATTCTTTGTATAAATCATTAACATCATCAAAAGATTGGATAGAGTTATCATCATTTACCTCAATGTCATCATTTCTCATAGTCATGAGACAAAATAATGCATTTTCATCCTTCTCTTTATCATAAGCGGAATCAACATTTTTATTACCCTATGTGACAATATGTGTTATTTTGTTTGATTGCTTGTTTTTCTTCCTTTCATTCTTCAGTTATTTCTTGAGATACATAGGACAATCGTATTTGATGTGTTTTGACTTCTCGCACTCGTAACAAATGGGGCAAGATTGATTGCTTTGCTTGCCTTTATTTGTATTTCTTCTAAAGAAAGAAGGCTTCTTTCTTCAATCAACTTTGTGAACTTTTAAGAGTCTTTCGTACTTCTTTGTGATAAGAGCCAAATCATCTTCTATAGAAGTGTCATTAAGATCATCCAAACTCTCTAATTCATCATCTTCCTCTTCATAAATTGGTTTTGAGGGCAAGATTTTTCTTTCTTTTATCATCATTATTAGACTTTGAATATCTCTTAAGTTTTATCTCATGCTCTTTCAAGTTACCAAATAACTCTTATAAAGTAGGTATGTCCATCTTCATTAACTTCTTTATAACAGTAATCTTTGTTGCTACTCAGGGAGCTTAAGACTTTGTGAACCAAATTAGCCTTTTTAAATTTCTTACCAAGCTCAAATGATTAACAATTACAATGAACCTTTGCACTGTATCTTTGACTGATTCACCATCATTCATTTTGAAAAGCTCATATTGAGATATCAGCATGTGAACCTTAAATGCCTTAACTTAGGTAGTACCTACATGAGCTACTTCAAGAGCATTTCACATATCTTTAGCAGTGGAACAATTTGATTCTCTCTCGTACTCACTAAGCCATAATGAATTGGACACAATCCATTTGACCTTCAAAACGATATGGTATTTTTTTTTCCTCACTCCAATCACTTCTAGATTTTAAAATGGTTACATTATTTTTAAGTTTAGTCTGTAGATTGTATTCATTTTACACTATTTTTCACATATCAATATCAGTGGGCTCAGTAAAATTCTTCGTCTTTTGTTTCTAGTATGTATAATGTTGTCCATTGAATTTAGAGGATTTGTTCAACTGAAGACACTCAGCTAAAATGCTAAAACCATTCACATCTATTGAATCCTTTTGAGGCAGTTACACTTTAGCAATAAGAGCCAAGTTCTGATGCTATTCCACTAGAAGGGCAAATTGATTTTAGGATTTTACAATTTTCAAAACCCCTTTTCAATTTTCAAATAATTTCAATGCCTTAAAAACAAATTATCAACAATCTCAAAAACTAGCCCTAGCAATCCATAACTCAACACATTAATTACTCAACATTAATTTGAACCATAATAAATATCAAGAATATAAATTGTAGAAAAATAAAAAAATAAAAAAAGAAGGGATAAAGAGATTTAAACGCAAATTTTTATAGTGGTTCACCTTGAAAATTCACTCTAAGGTATTCATCCAATTTTGAAGTTTGAATCAATCATGGTTCCATTATGATTTATCCTTCCAAGTTTGAATCTGAAATAAGAAGAAGCCTTTACAATAATTGCACGTCCCAACAATCGAAACTCTTTTGAGATACCTCATTTAAAGTAAAGGAAACAAGAGATACTACATTTTTTCTAACCTAAGGTTTGCTTGCCTTAAAAATACTCATAAGTTTTGAGATAAAATGAATGAAAATAGCTAGAACTCAAAAACTCATATTACAAAATGAAATTGTAGAGATAAGGATTTACTCAAATCTAACTTAAGAAGTTATAATAAAGTAAAAAAATGAGCTAAAAAGAAATGGATAATATTTCTTATTGGAATTTAGGGTTCGTATTGAGAAAATGAAAGCACAAATTATTTATAATGAAATAGCAGTAATTGACCGTTATTTCAAAATTTACTCCTTTCAAGTCAACTCGTAGGGGGGAACTATGAGTCGATTTGTGAAAAATGCATAGCTCTCTATGAAAATTTTAGCTATCACAAGTTGACTCACATGCATAGCTTTAAGAAAGTATAATTCGACTCGTATACGTAGTTCAAAACCTGTAAATAAACATGCCATAAATCTAGTGCTTTCGGACAAAATTTAATGGACTACAAGTTGACTTGTGAATCCAAAATTTGCAAATTTCAATTTGTTGTTTTGAAAATATTGATTAAAAATACTTTTAAACAATTTTAAAACATTTATTTTAACTTAAAAACATAATTTTTTAAGTGTAAAACTTTGTTAAATTATTTAAAAACATAGAGAAATACTTTTGAAGAAATTTTTAAAAACTTGATGCAAATCTTTAAGGCAAATAATTTTTAAAATCAACTAAAATCTTAAGCTAAAATCAAAGAAATCTTAATCTTTACATAAAAGTGATCCTAAGTTTAAAGTAAGTCTTCGTCAAGCAAACCAAAGCCTTTCAAGATAAAATCATTTAAATTCAACACATTTAGTACATTCAAAAAGTTTGTTTTTATCAAAACAAATTGTAAATGTCTTGAAAATAGGAACTGGACTCAACACAATCAACATTTTAACTTTCAAAATTAGTGCAAGTAACTCTAATCAAGGGTAAATTATACACTTTTAAAAGTAATTTTCATGTGCAAAGAGTTCACTTACACCATTTATGTAGTTTATAAGGTCGATGGCATATCACTTGTGAGTTTAGAAAAATTTACTGGATTTCATCATGAATTTTGATCAAGTTTCATTATTTTTTTCCCTCATATTAAAAAATTATTCAGAATATGTACCAAAAAAATTATTGTGAACAAAGATGGATCACAAATAATATGACCCCACCTGGTGATAATGGGAGATAGAGAAGAGAATGGGTCAGTGAATTTCTTGGGCACAAGTATCTGGTAAGTATACATCAGTAGCTCATTATTTTGCTACAATAGTTGAATATAGAATTTGTCCCATTTCCCAATTCAACCTGCCATTAGGCAAAGGCAGCCTGGCTGCTTGGAGTTATTAGAGCTATCAATGAGTTTGGTGTCCTCAATATATTATATCTTAGATTATGACTTGTCCAATCCATTATGTGATTATCAGAGTATATCACAAGATTCAGACTTATTTCACATCAAGTTTATCACTGTGTTACCCTCCTATGGATCATAGAGTTTTCTGGGGTTTACCACTTTTCTTTTTACAGAGGTTAACATAAATTCCAAAATAGATTAAAAATGTCATATTCCCTTGTAAAGAGTGTTGACCCACACTCAATTTATTTGAGAGAAAATATAAAACTAAAAGTGAAATATAAGATGGAAGTGTTTTCAGGTGTTTTTATTTTATTATTTTTAAATATAAAACTAAAAGTGAAATATAAGATGGAAGTGTTTTCAGGTGTTTTTATTTTATTATTTTTAAAAATAGTTTTTAAAAATTATTTTTTTAGAATAAAAAAAATTTATTTGGATGTAAATTTTGAAAATAAGTGTTTTCTTTATTTTTTAAGATAAAAAAAATATATTTAATATTATTTACAACTTTGTCATTAATGAAAATAGGTATTCTTCTTATTTTTTTAAAAAATCTGAAAATAACTATATACAAAAATAAGGGAAAATACAATTTTACTATTTCTTGAAAACTATTTTTTAGTTATATTTTTAGAAAACAGTTTTTGAAAACAGGTTGCCAAATAGATTTTTTTATTTTTATAGAACCAAAAAACAAAAAAAAATATTTTTGAAAACAAAAAAACAGTTTCCCAAACAAGGCCTATATTTTCTTTTCATCTTAAATTATTTTTGTGTAATTTTTATGCGTATATAAATTTTTGAAAAAAATATAAATTATTTCATTCAAATTTAAATATTTATATTTAATATAAGTAATTATTAATTTATATTAAATACCAATAATTATTAATTTTTTTTAATCAATTTCTTTCAATTTTGAAATAATTGTATTTGACATACAATATATATCTTGTAAGTCATTTGAGGAAACAAATATGTTAGATTTGATAGGAAAATTTATATAAAAATCAAGTATAATATAGAGCCTTGTGGCTCAAATTTGAAAGTGATTTGGGGCTTATTTGCAAGTGTTTTCAGGTGTTTTTGTTTTATTATTTTTTAAAATAGGTTTTTAAAAACTGTTTCTAAAAATTGTATTTTTACAACCAAAAAATAAAAAACTTGTTTGGATGTAAATTTTGAAAATAAGTGTTTTCTTTATTTTTGAAGATGAAAAAAATATATTTAA
>JANHAO010013743.1:0-15690 GCA_026873985.1 Saraca asoca | reverse complement strand
AACAATTTAAGTCTAGAAATTATCAAGATAACTCTATTTTCATAGAGTTATCACACCCCCAAACTTAAACCATTGCTCATCCTCAAGTGATGACATAAGAAAACTCAGAAAATTACACACAAAACAATCTAAAAGACACTACTTCTGTTTCTATTGATAGCATGGTTAACTTCCAACCTTCAGAGTTACTCTAAAATCTCTAGCTATTGTTCAAGATTAGCATTCACCACTCTTTAGCTTAATCCATCATGAATCTACCCTCAAACTTAAATCTTCCCCAAGTGTTTATGCACAAGAACTATGGCTAGAAACTCTCCAATTGAACTAGAGCATTAATTTCAAAAGCTAGCTTATTAGACTTCTTTCAATTTCTACACAGATACTAAGCACCTAGGACTCACAAAGGAATTCAAGCTAATCATTATTTAGGCAGTCAAAGAAGGGATGAAGTTGAGCTTATTTTGCATTTTCTTTTCTCTCTCCTTTTTTTTTATGGTCGTCACATTGCTCTTGCCTTTTTACGCGAATGGCAACATTGGTGATGAAGACACCTGGTTACTCAGTAAGGCTATGTTTAAGAAATGCAAGCAAACTCATGCATTGAGTTGCTATTTGACACAAAAGCACACATAGGCACATGCATACTCCTAGTTACTAAGCAAATCAAAGTAGAGGAGTAAATCACAAACTTAGCACATTTCTTTCATCATCCAAAATTTTATTTTATTATTATTATTTTTTTTAACTCAACTCCCCCAAACTTGAGCCTTAGTTATACTATTTCCCTCAGTTCCTCCTAATTGCTTGGTTTTCTAATTATCACCTTAAAAAGTCCTATAAGCTAACTTTCAAAAACTTAGGCCTAGCTTGAAACCCTTACATTCAAAGCTAAAGAAAATTGAAATTTTTCTTATTGATTTGCTTCAATTAAATTCCTATTGAAGAACTAAGCACACTAACATCAAATTTTTGGAGTTTCAACTGAAAATCCAAGTAGGTGATTTTGCTACTTGATCTTGAAATTTCAGCTTAGACATTGAGGTTCAATGTTAGTATAAAATAGGTGTGTTTAGTTGGAGGACTTTAAGATTTAGTTCAAGTATTGATTTTGATGTTGATTATACTCATATAGGTTGAGAGACTTGATTTTCCATGTTAGCTGATCTAACTTTTTAAGGAGTTTCTAAAGTGAGTGGATAATCTTATTTTTTTTAATAAATCCCATTTGCGATATGAAATAATTTTTATGATATGGATTATTATGAATTATGAACGGTGGGATTTTTCTATGTTGACTTGTTTGAAAGTTTAACTGTATGTTATATATAAATATATGAACATGAATTGTCATGATGAAATAATGCATTTTATCTTGATATACATTATTAGAACTAGTAATTTCATTTTGCTATGTGATGAATAAATATGAAAGTGATTTGGCGTACTTACGCATTGTATAACGACTTATTAAATTGAGGTACTAGATCCAATGGAAATTCATTAAAAGCCCTTAAGTGTACTTATGAGTAAAATATGTGATGGACTGAATAAGGTGGGAAGGGGGTAAATATACGAGTATATGAGTATTCAACAGACATGTTAGATAGATTATGTTTATAATGTTATGGTTACCTCTAGGAATTGTCCTTTGGGATTCCAGTTAAGTATTTTGTTATTTGAATATTGATAAACTTTAAAAAGCTTTATTGAATATTTTCTTATGTTTACACTGTGATGAATATTTTCCATAGTATCATGCAATGTTGCTTACATTTTGTTAAATATCATATTTCAATTGTTTAACTTTCTTGATGGTTGGAAGTTTCCAAAATTATTTTGAAGTTATAGCTTTCAAACGGGTAAGCTTATCTTTACGACTATACACATATTTTACTTTATGGATTTTGAATATGATTTATAAATGAAGTTTTTGATTTTCTATGGGATTATTAGCTCACTAAGTTTCAATGAAACTCACCCTATTTTTCTACATATATTTTTTAAAGCCCAAAGACACCTATACTATTCCTCCATCTCACATTGGTATAAGATTTGCTCATTGATCGAGTAGACCTCCTTTTGTGGAGTATAAAGGTATATTAATGGTGAAGACCTTGGCAGTTGGTAAGATTGTGTGTGCATGTATTTTGATTATTGATGCCCAGTAAGGTATAGATATGTGTAATGTGGGCTATTGTGATTTTTGTATTATTGTATAGGATGTGGTGAGCATGTAGACCTTGATTGTTGTATAGGCCTTGAGACTAGGTATTCATAAAACAGAGGAAACTTTGCCAAATTCTTGTTAGAATTTGATATGTAAATATTTGGTTATGCATTGATGTATTTATGAGTCTTAGGTATGTTATGTTGCATTGCGAAACTTGTAGGGAGTTTCCTAACGTTGACCTTTTACACCGATCATGTTCCATGGATTGAGGGTGTGACACCTCTTTTCAACACTTTAAACATAGGTAGACATATTGAAAATAAGGTCACAGCATAGGAGGGTAAAGTGTAATTTATCCTAAGAAATATTTAAAATGAGATTAGATAACATCATATAAAATTTAAAAAATTATGGCCTTTGTTTGGCACATCATATGCTTGGCAGTATATGATAAACTATACAATCAATACTTATATTATATTTGAGGGTTTCAAACAGATTGTATAACTTATCCAAAAATCTCCTTTTATACATCAAATTGCATAAAAGGTTGTTCATTTTATGGGAGAGAGAATAAGAGCCAATAAGATAGTGCTAAGATAAATTCTAAATTATTAAAATTTAAAAAATTATTTTATACCCTCGCATCTCTCTTATTAAGATAAATAATAGATTACTAAAATTAAAAAATTCTTTTATGTTCTCCGTTATTTTATAATTTTTTAAAAGATTTTATATACGATGTTTGTTGAATTTTTAATGTTTGAATTGATTTATTACAAATTTTTTTACTACATACTACATTATACATACATACACACATACATATGTGTGTATATGTAGATATTGGTGAAATATATCATACTATTTTGTTAATATGATGTAAATCTTTAATTTATATTGCCATATTTTTTTAAAAAAATAATTATACAGTATACTAACTTATAAAGCAACAACTCAAACATAATATAGTATACTAATTTATCTTGTACATATACTACACTATACTATACAATCATTCTTATACTATACTATACGATACACCAAATGAGGCTTATATGTTTTGAAAGTTATTAAACACATGACACTTATTAACAAGAATCATTAATCAATGTTTTAAATTTAAATTCTCTCAATTTGTTATTTGTCAGTTTTTTAAATTTTGAAGAGATAAAAATGTGATCTTTTATTCTGGGGCCAACAATTTTTTACTGGAATCCACCATTTTAATATAAAAAAAATTATTTATCTCTCTAGTAAATTCATTTCTTAATTTCTTTTGAAAATTGAGGGAATCCATATTCCCTAACCCTATGTTTGATTTTATGGAAAATATATGGAAAGAAAAGATGTGAAAAGAAAAAGTGGTGAAGAACATTGTGTTTGATTTGTGAAAATATTTTCTATTTTTGTTTTTTGAAAATGGATTTCTTTTTTTAGCTTTTCATTTTTTTAAAAAAACATGTTTGGTGTCTATTTAAATATAATTTTTATTTTTATCTTAAAACAATAATTATAGGATTATTTATGGTTGGTTATAGTAATGTGGATAGTGATGGTAGAAGTAATTGTGATTTTAGATGATGATTTTGACAGACAACAGTGAATGTTGGTAGTAGTGGTGGATAGTAGATGTGAATAGTGTTAACAAAGGCAATGGACAGTGGGAATGGAGGTGAATTACTAATCATAGTAGTGATAAAAGGGTAGTGTTGATGGAGGAGGTAGACATTAGTGGTAAATGATTATATGATGACTGGTAATTTAAGTGATGATTGATGATGAGAGGTTGTGACAACGGTAGAGGAGAAGAATGGAGATAGAGGTGGTGGTAATGGTGACAATGGTGGAGGTGGGGCTGGAGGTGGTGTGGAAGGTAGAGGTGGATGTGATTGAGGTGGAGGCGATGGTGCTACAGGTGAAGGTTATTAGTGGACGGAAGTAGATAATGATAATGGTGATATTCATATTTTATTATAATAAATTTAAATAATTATAATTTCAAAATTGTCACAAGGTAAAAATGGAAATATAAAAAACGTCTTTTTATTGTTTTTTAAATTTTCATAATAGAAACATCATTTTAAAAAAAATGAAAATAATCAACCAAATACATTGTCTTAAAAGTTTTCTATTTTAAGTAAAAATGAAAACTGCAAACATCTAAAGCAAGTATACCGTTAGTTTCCCTTGACAACAAGCTGATAAAAAGTGACGCGGCCCTACTACTTTATTTTCTCGCCAAATTCGTGGGGAAAAAGAATGCGAAACACACATAACCCATGCCTTTTCAATGTTAACCCTACACAAGCTGTGTTTTCTAAAACTAACCCCATAAGTTCATGCCGGCATAAAACAAATAGTATGAGTTTGCAATTTGTCATTGTATTTTGCTTTTTTAATTAAATCAATTATTAATTCATATTACAATATTTATATATATTTTTTTCAAGATTAGAGTTCTTATGAATTAAATAAAAAATTTGGTGTAAAGTGTGTTTATAAACATATATCTAAAAGGATAAATTTATCATTTGATAATATAACATTTTTTTTCTCACTTTTCTACTCATTCAAATTAAGAAAATATATATTTTTCATCAATTTTTCTTATTACCATCTTCAATCTGTCCAAAAAGAGCCTATTCATACTACTTATTTTCACACTTTTTTTTTCCCTCGTTGCATCCAATAAATGTCTGTCTTGGTTATTTAATTCAACAAAGAGAGTGGACAACACACTGAGACACGCACCCGAGGCCTTATCTCATTTATAGTCATCGTTCTGGTTGCCATTGCCCCACAAGGAATGGTCAACACTCATCGAGGAGTGTAAGACCAAACTACCAAACCAATACTCTCATCCTTCACCTACTTCGACATTATTTTCAGATTTTGAATTCTGCAATGGAAGTTCTACCAACCGTTGCTGCCCACGTGGTGGCCATGCCCTACCCAGGACGAGGCCAACTCTACCCCTTGATGAATATCTGCAAGTTGCTAGTATATAAGAATTCTAAAAGCTCCGTGACTTTCGCCGTCACCGAAGAATGGCTCGGCTTCATCGGCTCCGAGCCCAAACCCGACAACATCTGATTCGGGTCCATACCCAATGTTATCCCCTCCGAGGAGAGCCTCGCAAAGGACTTCCTTTCTATGATGCTGTTATGAAGAAGATGGAAGCGGCCTTTGAGCAGCTGTTCGATAGGCTTGACCCGCCGCCAACTGTCATCATATACGACACTTACTTGCTCTGGGTTGTGGTTGTGGGAAATCGAAGGAATATTCCGGTGGCGTAATTTTATCCCATGTCAGTGTCGTTTTTCTCCACGCTCCAACGCTATCATCTCTTCGAGCAAAACGGGCACAATCCAGTAAATTTTTTAGGTGAGAATTCGACCTATCCAAATTATAATAAATGTTTGATAGGTCATACAAGCAAGTTAGGCCTTTGCCTAATGCCAGAAACTTAGAGGCATCATATATATATATATATCAAATTAACAACTCCTCTGTCATCTCTATTAGAGTCAAGAAGAAAATAAGAATAGAAATATGAATTAAAAATTATAATTGCCCTCACAAAATTTATGTTAGAATTTAAATATGAATTGGATTTCTGGTAAACTGACAGCACCTAGTAAAATATAAGTTGGTAAAGAAGTGTAAGTCTTGCCCGTAGTTGTGTTATGTTAAGAGTTGTTTTTGTCTTTTGTGCTTTTATGTTATACATAAGAAAGGACTAAGTAATCTAGATATTAAAGTTTGTATTAAGATACTAATATTTAATTCATATAACAATTATAATTTACTTTTCACATTAATATCTTTATGAAACCTAAAAACTTTGATGTAAGTAGCGGAATTTTTCATTTTTACATGCATCATTCTTTATCTTCTCGATTTTCATTTTCTACATCATCTTCATCATCATCAAAAATCAAATTTAAAAGAAAATTTCAAATCTATATTTAAAGAGCAAACAGATTTTGAAAGTTTTAATCAACAAATAAATGACTGAAAAATGCCTAGAATCCTAAACAAAGAGCTTTACAAATCAAGTTTCTAGTTTTTTAACAAATCAACTTATATTATAAAAATAGAAGAAAGCTTTATTAATGTCGTCTCTCTGCAAGAAGAATTTGTTCTTCTTTAAAAAAAAGATATTATTAAGCAAAAGCAAAAATATAACTTCTTACACTTCGGATGTGTTCAAATAGCTGCTAAACCCATGATTAGATTGGGTTTAGATATTGTCATACTTTTATGTTTAAGAGACAGTAGATATATAGGTTTCAATGACACCCTATTAGGAGTAGTTGAAAAAGGTGATTCACAAGGGCTATTATACTTTACTGTTTCCTTGATATCTCTATTTGTTTAAGAGAAATACATAGGTATAAACTTTTAGTCCTTAATACTAAATTACATGGTTATAATATGATATTGGGATCAATCCCTATAACAATTACTGATAGAATTCAATGCAAACTTTATAACACTTAAAAACTCAGGTATCCTAAAACCACCAAGTTATAGGGGAAAACAACCTACTTTTTAACAGATACTTCAAAAGCAAAAGTCCAAAATCCAAATGTAACTCCCTAGGATAAGTAAGAATTCCCAAAAAGTTGGACTTTACCAAAAGTTATCCAACCACAACTATCTAGTCCCCAGGTTTATAGGATAGTCCAACACGTTTCGAGGTAGGTAGATATTTTCTCTAGAAAAAAAAATAAAATTAAAACTAATGTTTCAAGAATAACTTAAATAGAAAAACTAGAGGAATCTTTAAAAGGCAAAGAAATTCCTTTTATAGAATAGCCCAAGATCAAGAGACCCAAGAAATCCTCTACCACTAGTTCAACTATGTCAGTAGATATATTTAATCTAAAAATGTCTCTATCTACTATCAACCTTAGAGGAATAGATAACACCACTAGCATACCTAAACCTGTTTATGCTAGATATAATCCAAAAGAAAAAAGAAGGGCTGAAGATGAAGAAGACTCAGAAGAATCTTCTTTATCTCTAAGTTATTCTTAAATGGTGAATGATTATCTGGAAACAAAATAATTTACAGCCAAAAGGATTTTGGAAAAGCATTCCAAAGGTTTTGCATAGGATAGTCCAATAGGAGAGGTTCTTTCAGGACTCAAGCTGCAATTTGGTTCCAATCCCAGTTGATAAATGCTAAACAGCTAGAAAAAGAAGAAGAAGAAATGCAAACCCTTTTTAATGTGGTTTAGCTAAATTCAGATAGAACTAGACCCTATGTCCATGGTAGTGTATTGATCTAAAAATATTTTTATAGAGCTTCTATATATTTGGCCCTCTCCCTTACATTCATCTTCTTCCCTCTATTTATAGAGGAGAGGAGGTTAAAATTATAATTTTACAAGTTGTAAATATATTACATCATGCTGGGTTCGTACAAGACAAAGGGTATCTTACAATTCGGCTGCTGCTGATTACATTCTGTGAACAAGAGCCCTGTCTCCCAGATATGTCATATGCTTGTCTCTTTTTTATGATATTTCTAGGCAAAAGTCACTCTCGAGTGAACTGGATCCTCAGCTCGGGGGTCACTATTGTCTTCTTCTAAAATCGAGCTCATTCTCGCTAGGGTGAGCTCGAGTAAGGAGGGTCGCTGACCGTGCGAGCCGAGGCTTCACATCTCTATCATCCTAGCAAACGAAAGCCTTATAGCTATCTGAGTCTTTTATCAACTTATTAAGGAGACTCCGGATCTTACCCATAACATTAAGCCCCCTAACTCTCAGCTCGGTTCACAGGCTGGGAGTTGTATAGCCAAAGCCTTCATTAGTCATGCCACTTCATTTGGTCTAGAACGTTCCTTCTTTTACACGTGTCTCATTATCATGGACGTATTTGCCTCATTTTCTCCTGAGACAATTAATAAAGGTGGTTAGGAATTCTTGTATACCCTTCGGTGGGATCAAAGTTGCTTCTATTCAAGACAGTAAAAGCCTCTTTTTCTTACTTCAAAAAAATCCTATGGAAACTTTGGACGAGCCCCCCATTCCTCTAGTGTTTTACTTTTTTGGTGAGGCATGTAGGGTCTGCTACATAGGAGGCTCCAAAGGCAATATTTCTCTGATAATGTGGAGAGATCTCATGCGGATCTTAGATTATGTCCTCATAATTGTGGGCTTTCTCGGGCTCTCCCAACCCCCAAGAATCAAGGCTGGAGGAAGAAAGCTGGGGCTTAGGTAGGTTGGCGGGCTTCTAATTGACAGAGGTCTATCCCTTGGTGGCTTGCCTTCTGATTGGTGGGTGTTTTCCTCCTACGCGCCAATCTTTCTTCCAGAAAGAATTAACTGTAGTTTTCTCTAGCTTGTATTCTGACTCTTTCTAATGTACATGTACCTCATTGAGGTTCTTTGATGAATAAAATCTTCTTCTCTTTTCCTTCAATACTTAGTTGTTTGCCCTGCAATTTTCAGACAATAAACGTTAATTCTTTGCATAAGAATAACTAAATGGCCAATCGGCAATGCTTTTAATCAAAACATGGTTTTAGCCTAGACATAAGTGAGCAATATGTGAGTAGGATGCATGGCATTAAAGCATGCGATCACATGATAGCTACAAGATTTAGGTCGCATGATAGCTGTGAGATTTAGGTTATATGCACATGGTGGCTAAGAAAGTGGCTCGTATGCATGATGAGATCATTGTGTGCATGCAGTGGTTAAGAAAGTGGCTCGCATGCACAAGCTTGAACACATGCGGTGGCTAAGAAAGTGGCCCGCATATGTGATGAGCTCATAATGCATGGTGGCTAAGAAAGTGGCTCGTACATGTGATAAGACTGTGATGCACCGTGGCCAAGAAAGTGGCTCGTATGTGTAATAAGGTCACTGTACACACACGGTGGCTAAGAAAGTGGCTCGTACGCATGAGCTTTAAATTGCATGAAAGTTGTGGAGTTTGATCGCATGAGAGTTGGGAATACTTGACCGTATGAGAGCTGCAAATACTTGATCGCATGAAAGCTATGAATACTTGATCATATGAAAGAGATATCATGAAGTAGGCCACTAAAGTGTGATGGTTCACTGGCGACGTTATACTTAATCACAACTCAAGATTTAGCTCGCAAAGTGCTTACTTCTCAAATTTTTGGGACCAAATCAAACACTTTTTGGAATTTCTGGGAGAATCTTACGTAAACCGGCCTATATGGAATGTGGGCAATTTTCACATTCTATGTTACAAATTCAATATATGGTTGTCACTATAACTAGCTGCTCCTACTTGGGTTCCTGCCAAGGCCAGGAAGGCTGCTTTGCTGTAGGCCGCAATACGTACTCCTTTAAATGCCCTCTCTTAATCAAATCCTCAATGGCATCTCTGAGAGCTCGGCAATTTGAAGTATTATGTCCCACCCCATTGTGATTGGCACAAAACTTGTTCGTGTTTCTACCTACACGAGGAGTCTGCAAGGGAATGGGAATCCTGAAGTCTTCTTTGCCATTTTCTATAGCGAATATCCTAGCCAAGGTATCTGACAAGATACTATAATGATCAAGGTGGCCCAGGCATAGAGGTCACTCATTCTTAGCCCTCTTGGCGGGTTAACTATTGGAATCGCCATCTCAGCCCTTATTATTCCTCTTCTTGCTTTAGACAGAGAGGTTGTCCTTTTGCTTGGACTCTTTCGGATCAAAAGTCTCCTCCCACCTGACCTCCTTGGCAACTTGATCATAGAATTCACCTAGGTCAATGATTAGGGATTTGTATATACTTTTATATAGCTTGCCATCTTTACGGAGCCTGCTGATATGGTCATTAAAATGGCCTCGTCGGATGGGCTTTCCATATTATTGGTCTCGCTTCTAAACTGAGCTATGTAATCCTTCAGTGATTCATGCTTATGCTGAAAGATTATAGTGAGATGGTAGGGGGCACGAGTTACTTCCTCAATGCTAGGTACTAATTGAGGAATTTTTCCTGACATTCCTCCTAGCTGTTGATGCTGCGAGCTGGGAGATTCCTGAATCAAGCTTGAGGTGCATCTCCCAATGTAGCTAGGAAGATGCAGCATTTGATCAGAGAGTTAGCTGTCTAGAGGTCCATCTAGATATTGAACATATCTAGGTGGCTATATGGATCTCTATCCCTATTGTACAATGAAACTATAGGAACTTTAAGCTTATGCGGGAGAGATTCCGAATTGATCTCCTTTGAAAGGGGGGATTGTCCCTCGGGGCATCCCCGATTGCCTCGATCTTGAGAGTGTTCTTCTAGTTGTTTCACCCTCTACAGTAACTCCTCCATTAGTTAGGCTAATGCTTCAGGGCATTCACTAGAAGGCTGGTGACTCTTCGTACTCTCTTGGTTACGTGAGCGATGATCTGATGTGCACCCCTAATTGACCTTATTTGAACTTTCAGCTTGTTGTTATTAGTGACCATTCTCAGGTGTGATAATTTCAGCTTGTCTTTGTATATTTTGAGCTTGTGCTTGTGCCAAGACTTTAAACACTTCAGTCATTTCTTTTACTATGTTTTCCAATGCCTCTTGACATTGGTGCTAAGCTTGCATTTCATTGCCTCCAGGCACAGTAACGACAGGTTAGTGGCGAACAGAGGAGGGCAAGCCATTAACGGTCTTAGGGGTAAAAGAACTCATCGTACAATCTTCTAAATGGTTACTGACAGCTTGAGATTTTTTTATTGCTTTTCCTTTAGCCATTATGATCAGACAATGGACGAACCTAAGCATAAAGGGTCAACCAAATTGCAGATGAGTCCTTATAGACAGCGTCAAAATGTTGACGATGGATTTTGGTTCTGCTAGAATCCAGCCAATAGGAGAGGTTCTTTTGGGACTCAAGATGCAATCTAGTTCCAATCCTAATTGACAAATGCTAAATGGCCAAAAGAAAAGGAAGAAGAAGAAGAAGAAGTACAAGAAGAAATGCAAACCCTTTTTAACATGGTTCGGCTAAATCTGGACAGAATTGGACCTTACGTCCATGGTAGTGTATTGATCTGAAAATATTTTTATAAAGCTTTAGTATATTTGGCCCTCTCCCTTACATTCATCTTCTTCCCTCTATTTATAAAAGAGAGGAGATTACAATTGTAATTTTACAAGTTGTAAATATGTTACATCATGCCAAGTTCATACAAGACAAAGTGTATCTTACAATTTGGCTGCTACTGATTACATTCTATGGACGAGACCCCTGTCTCCTAGATATGTCGTATGCTTGTCTCCTTTTTATGATATTTCTGGGTGAAAGTCATTCTCGAGCAAACTGGATCCTTAGCTTGGGGGTTGATATTGTCTTCTTCTAAAATCGAGCTCGTTCTCACTATGGTGAGCTCGCATAAGGAGGGTCGCTAACCATATGAGCCAAGGCTTCACATCTCTATCATTCTAGAGAGTGAAAGGCTTATAGCTATCCGAGTCTTTTCTCAGCTCATTAAGCAGACTTCAAATCTTACCCATAATAAGAACTTTTATTCTAATGAAGTTGCTCTCCAAAGGAAATGGTTTTAAGAAAATTTTTAGGGATTTTCAAAGGAGGAAATTCATAAATCCTAGTTTAAATTCATAATAAAAGTTTCAAACAAATATTATTTTTTTTAATTGGTTTGAAGCTTATGTTGAAGCAAAATTACCAATAGATCCACTCAAACTTGGACTACTCTTAAAGGGGAAAAAGTCATCTTTGAGTTGCCACCCCAAAAACCCTTTTAAATAGAAAACACAAACCTAGAAAAGCCCATAATTGCAACACCCTTTAGAACCAAAGATGGAACTGAACCTATTTCATCAAAAGACATAGTATTTGATGGAACAAAATAACTATACTAACAAGTTTTACAAACCTTAGGAAACCAAATCTTAGCCAATGATAGTGACTAATTAGGGGAATCTTCGAAAACCTTTTATAATAAACAAATAGCAAAACCCTTATTTAAACCTTATGAAATTTTGTAGGACATATAGAAAAAAATAGAAATAACTAGGATGATGGAATAGTTAAACCAGAAGTTGTCTAAATAGATGGTTATCTCGGATACACCTTCTCAAGATTGGACTAGTAGAATATCAGGAAAAAGCCAAACCTTAGCTAAAGCTTCAGAAATATCTTTAGATGGTGAAGATTTAAAAATAGAATTAATGAAAACAGTGGCAAATTCGAAAACCTCTAGGAATACTCCAAGTTTCCCAAACCAAACCTCCAAAGATAAACTACTTATCATCCAAAATTCTTACAATGGAAATAGCATCTATGAATGGAATCTGGATGGATAATCTGAAAAAGAGATCCTTAATCTCCTCTAACAAATGATCATGGTCAGCATGGCCTACCAAACAGCACATGGATGTGATAATGCAATAGTCATCCATGTTCTTGTGGTAGGTCTTACTGGCTAATTGAAAGAATGGTGGGATAAACATCTCACTTAACAAGAAAAGGATCCAATTTTAACGACAATCGAAATAGATACCTATGGAAAAGTTATGGCCAAATCCGATGGAGATGTAATTTTCGATGTAGTAAATACTTTAATCTTTATGATCACCAAACACTTCATAAGAGATCCCAACTTATGGAAAGAGAAATTTGTTGAATTATTCTCCAACCTTAAATGTAGAACCTTAAGAGATTTTGCTTGGCACAAGAATGCTTTCTTCAATATGATCTACTCTAGGTCTTATAATAGTTAGCCCTTTTAGAAAGAAAAGTTCTTGCCTGGTCTTCTTAGGCCCTTAGGAGACAAAGTTAGGGATAAAACTAGGAACCAATTTAATGGAATGATTCTTTATGAACAACTTACCTATCGACAACTTACTGCCTATGTCCACAAGGTAGCTCTCAAAATCTATCAAGATGATATAACTCAAACGCAGTTAGCCAAAGAAAGAACCTCAAATAGGAAAGAGTTAAGAACTTTCTATGAACAATTTGGGTTTATCTACCCAAAAAAGTTCAAACCAAAGTATAGAAAAAGAGCTAAGTAGGTTGAATCTAGCAAAGTGAAATCATAAAAAAAATTTATAAGAAGATGTTATGGGTATTTTTGGAACCATGCAAAATGCGCTAGAAAAAGCTCAACAGATAAGCCTAATTGGAAGAGGCCTAGGTCGTCCAAAACTAAGGTCATTAGACAAAGGCACCAGATCACCAAGCATGAGCTCAGATCACAAGACAAAGGTCAAGGCAGTAGCTCCAGGTAGATTGACAATGAGCTCTACCCCGCTGGTTGAAACATGCCACCTCAGCTATATTCTAGAAAGCTCACTGTGGTTAAACCCGAGAACGGGACTAACTTGCATGGCCAACTTGCAAATATTAACTAGCAAGAATCAACTTGTAATTAATTTATTATTTTTCCTTTTCTAGAACATGTTAAGATTGTATACCCTAGCAGTTATAAATAGGGTTTAAGATTATTGTACAAATGGAGGCCAATCAAGAGAGCTAATTTTAGACCTGGAGAGAACCTATTATAAAAATATTTTCACTCAGCAAAAAGGCTAGAAAATAATACTATTGTGGGCATAGGGGTCAACAACTAACTTTAGCCAAACTATGTTAAAAACTCCAAGGGCCTTCCCTATTCTTCCTATTTCTCCATCACCCTCTCTCTCTCTTTTACACTCACCAGATTGAAGTTTAGGGCTTACTAAACTTTACTGGTTGATCAGATTCCATTGTCAACATTTCGGTGCTAGAAGGAAGGCCTTAAACTATATTTTGGTTGATTTTCCATTCAATTATGGTGGCTAAAGGAAAAATCACTAGAAGTTCAAATACTCTGATTGACCAACCGGACGGTCACATAGAACAGTAGAGGGAACTAACCCTTTCTACGGCAAAAACATCCACCATCCCTATTATAAATATTGCTACCAGCTTGCCCCCCTCGACCTACCGCCAGCTTGCTGTTACTAATCCTGAAACACATGGAGTGCAAATGTGGCACAAATGTCAAGAAGTACTAAAGAATATGGTGAAAGAGTTGGCTAAGGCAATTAGAGTGCTGACATAGATGCAAGCCCCGAATGCACAAAAGTTGGTTGAGGTCACTCAACCCATTGATTCAAAACACTCTTCCAGCTTATAAACAAGATTGGAGGTCCACCAAGCTCGCGAGCATCGTAATAGTCAGCAACATGGAAGTTCACGTTAAGCTAAAAACCTAAACAAAACTAGTCAAAGGCATGAGACCTCAGTTCGCTACTCCTATGACTATAGGGTAAAAGGAGCCAGCAATCTTCCAATCATTGATCTGAGACACAAGACTCGATGGTGGAAAAGTTACTCTAGAAAGTGAAATAGTTGGAGGAGCACCCTCCAGCTCAAAATAATCAAGATCGCTATGGGGAGAAGACACCATTCACCAAAGAAATTAAGATAGAACCCCTTATTTGCAAGTTTAAAATCCCCATAATCTCGCCATAAGATGGGGATAGTGATTTATATGACCACCTGAATGCATTTAATGTGTAAATAGATCTTTAGACAACTAACCCCTTAATCAAGTGTTGTGTCTTCCTAGCTACACTTGGAGACATACCTCACACATGGTTCAAAAATCTCCCAACTCATAGCATTAGCAATTGAGAAGAGTGCTAGAAAAGATTCATCAATCAATATAAAGCATTAAGAGGGTAGCTCAGACTGCCTTTCCATCTTGCAACAGTCTTCTAGTAGAAGGATAAATCATTGAAAGACTACATCACCCGATTTAGACACGAGGTCAAGAATGTGGATAATCCACTTGATGAGAGTATCCTAACAGCGATCTCAACAGGACTCTACAAAGATGGAAAGCTATATAAGAACATATACAAGTCTCCAGTAAGGAACTTGGGTGAGTTTTATGAACGAGCTGCCAAACATATTAGGCGAAAGGACACCTTTGGCCCAAAAAAGTCTGATCATAAGGACAAGGCAAACAACTCTGATCAGAATAATAAAAGGAGTAATGACAGGAACGACAAGGATAACTTTGATAACCAGCCTACAAAGAAGGCCAAAACTAAATGACCTTAAGGTCACCATAACAATTACAGTATCTTATCAAATTCTTAGGATAGGATATTTACAACAAAGAAGGATAGGGAGGACTTTAGGATGCCTAACCCTTAAGAACTTCCCACAGGTATAGAGACACAGACAAGTTATGTGAATATCACAATGAGA
Source organism: Saraca asoca (assembly GCA_026873985.1). Classification (NCBI taxonomy): domain Eukaryota; kingdom Viridiplantae; phylum Streptophyta; class Magnoliopsida; order Fabales; family Fabaceae; genus Saraca; species Saraca asoca. The sequence goes on along the minus strand of JANHAO010013743.1, from coordinate 325 downwards.
TTGGGCACAATACTTCGGGTTATTGGGCACTTAAAGATGCGATTGAGGGTTTAATCAAGAGAGATCGTTTAAAAGACTATATGGTGTGACCAGCATGACTGTGACCACAATAACCACAATAAGGTCCTGAGTAAAAGCAAGCCTTTGCTATAAAAACCATATGATCCTGTAATGTTATTCAGAATTTAGTAGGAACACCCAAGTTTTCCCTTATATGTTCATAATTGTGTGTTGAAAGATATTTTAGCAAAATTTTATACAAAAAGGTTTAAGTTCAGACTAAAAATATTGGTGGTCTCATACTATGCCTCATTTTTCTTAGAGC
>JANHAO010013742.1:0-15686 GCA_026873985.1 Saraca asoca | reverse complement strand
GAGGGGTGTAAGTGGGGTAGTTGAAGTGAAAAAGGTATTGGAATGTTGAAGCAGAAGCACTAAATGGGTTGCATAAATTTGATTGAATAAATCATACAAAAGAAGAAAACAAATTTTGTTTATCAAAAACTTTTCATCTTTTCATATTTTCCTCTCAAAAGAGAACTCTTGAAAAGTTTTGAGGAAGAATGAAAGAAAAATAATGAGTTTAGGTATTTATACCTTCCATAAAAAAAGTCTGCAAAAGTCTAGTAATTAAACAAGTATTAAAAAGTCATTGATATTTTGAATACCTATTGATTTTTATAAATTTTCAAAAAGCATCAATTGAATATCCCATAACTTTCATAGACTTTTTTAAAGTTATTAAAAATCAATATTGAATAACCCATGACTTTTATAGAGTCTTCGAAAGTCATTATTAAATACATCCAAACTTTTGAAATCTTTAAAAGTAATGATTAAATACACCCCTTAATATCAATTGTTTTTAGACTTTGTACGATAGGGGTGCTTCTACAAGGAATGATATCCAAATCGCTTGCTTAGTGGAAATAGTGACTGCACCAAGCTTCATTTTCTTTTCAACAATAGTACATTGTCCCTTCAAAGACTATATAAACAAAACCTAATATATCATGAAGTTGGTATTGGTTAATAAAACAACATGTTTGTCTTCTAGTTAAAATGTAATAGTCTATTAGTCAAGAAAAGTGTAACAAAAGAAATATATAATTAAGGATTTATTTTAAGGCACAATCAAATTAGATTCGAGAACTATGCAGTAATTGCAAATCTTCATTTATTGTTTTATTTATTCCTTGACTTGCTTACATTGGAACCTGACAATTTTGATTTAAAAATTAGTTTTATCTATCAAATCAATTCACTTTCCTTTTTTCCATGAGCAAAAGGGATTAGAGACCCAAAAAACTAAGGGAAAGGTTTCAATAGGAAGAAGATTTTCTAATATTTATGCTGGTAAATTAATTGAATACATTGTCCCAAGCTCATAACTTGCTTGAGAAAGACATGTATGGTTTATGGTGATGGTCACAACTTTCCACATTCACTTAATTACAACTTTCAATTTTCAATCATATCTTCAAACAACAGCTTACATTAATGAGTGGTATAACAAAGCAGTTGAATTTCTTCATAAAAATCTTTTGCAGCCATTATTTTTCAAAACACATAACACTTTAAATCAACAATAGTTTTCTCGTTTTTTTTCTTTTACCTTGTCCTAATAGCTCCTCACGAGAAGCATTTTGCTTCCAACCAAATAGCTGTTGTAATGCATAAACTATGCAACTAAGGAACATCACTGCCAAATGCATAAGTGATTAAAAAATAATCTGGAAAAGACAATTGTATACATTGTAAAAGAAAACTGTACAAATCTATAACATACCTTAAAATTTTCTAGCCATTGAGGATTTCACACAATCAAATTCATCAACTCTCTCTCACACTTTTAACAATTCAACAATTACAGGTTTTACATTAATCCCTCTTAGAGCTTCCTAAATTCAGCATCAGCTTCACCTTTTCCATATTAAACATAGTCAAAGAATTAGAAAGGACTATCTTGACATGTAACCTTAATCAACAAAAAACAAAGAAACAAACAAATACACTGATATTGAAAAAAATTAAATATGTGCAAGAAGGCTGAAACAACATTAGGTTTTTTTTCCCATAAATATTTTCATTTTTTTATATTATCCCATGGATAACATTTATAAAAATCGATCAACCACACTGCAGCTTTCTTTGTAGCAGAGACCATTTATGCAAGATCCTCTGCCATTTCATTGACTTCAACTGAACACCAACAACTAAAAGGAGTCACAACAACTATGTTCCAATTAGTTGGAACTACATAATACTAATAATCTGGAAGAGAGTAAAAAGAAGATTGATGATATATATGATGAGGCATTGGCTATATATCATATTCTTTACAATAACCTCATAATTGCAAAGAGTATGATATACACTCAATGTCATTAATCTTCTTTTCATTCTCATCCAACTCATCAACACCATACAATCCCTACTAATTATCAAATCATGCACATCACAACATAAATATTTATTTTACTCCCACCAAATAACATATCCACACTACAGCAACTAACAAACATAAGTAAAAAAAGAAAAAAATACAAGACCTGCAGATGCCTAAATAATACAAAATTTTGTACTTGCAAATGTATAAATTCATTAAACTATAATCCTATGTATTCCACAATTTGACTGAAATTTTATTATCAGCGGCAAATGTAGAAATAGAAGAAACAAAATGAGACTGTGATTTTTATAATACATACTTGTAATCATTACAGATATAATTCATCCAAAAAAAGAAGTATTGCACTACTAGTTTCAACTGCACTTTAGGCACTTCAAGTTTTTCATCACTATCAAAAATTTAGCATCAAGTTTATCATATCACAATGAATATAACTAAAGCTTGCAATTGACATCTATAACTTCAAGTTTTTCATCACTATAAAAAAATTCCAGTGCCTTCGACTTTGTTTTCATCATAAAAACCTATATTTTCCTGCTAAAGTCATCCATAACTACTAGACAACAAAAAATTCTGAATAAGACCATAATTGCTTCTAAAAAAGAATAAGACCTAAACTTCATCACAATTATCAATCTAAAGTAATCAAATTTTAAAAATTTCTAGATTATGAATACAAATGTAAGAGTTTCATGGAGAATACACAACAAAAGACTTAAACTAGAATTCCAACCTAATACAAATACAATTCCCCATAAAAAACCAGAATTCTTAGTTTAACTAATATGGTCCTTTGCTTAACTCTTGTCACCATAGATTTCAATCATGATTAGCTAAAATGGCTTTTTGCTTAACCTTTGTTGCCTTATCTCCCTTTTCTTTGGCTATGGGGGGGGCAACTTGGCTATTTTATGTTGAGAGTGGTGCTCCTAGTGTGTAACTTATTGCCTCAGGTTGTCACGGTCCCATCCATGGCACGTGATTGGCATAGAAAATTACTGTTGGGAAACCTTCTACAAGTCTAACCATGCAAGAAAACATACCAAAGATACACAATTGTACCAATGCATAATCAAATATACACATGTTAATTCCTCCAGGAAGTCTAATAGAGTTCTCTCTATTTTTTAGATGTCCAAGCACAAGGCCTATTCAATAACAAAAGGACTATATGTCCCATACAATACTTGTACAGCAAAACCAAATTCACAATAGCCTAAACAATACAAGACTATAATTACTGGACTTTATCTAGACAAAACACATATGTACTCTTACTAAACCAACTGCCAATATTTACCATTTATATACCTTTAATCTCCACAGGATGTGATCTACTCGATCAGTGAGTAGATCTGGTACCAAAATGGTGTGGAGGAATTGAAGAAGTGTCTTATACCTTTGAAAAGCATGGAGAAGAAAGAAGTGAGTTTCATAGAAACTTAGTGAGTAGATAATCCCATGAAAAACCAAAATTTTCTTTTACTTCATAAAAATAAAATAAAATTGATACAACATACATTGCTATATGTAAAAAAATAACATTTGTAGCATAAACAAGGAATGTTCAACATAATTTACTTTTCTAAAATTTTCTGGTACTCAAATAGCAAATTATTTCATAACTACTATTTTATTCAAATACTATTAGGATCCAAAGGGTAAATCTTACAGGCAACCGGCTTAACAAATATCAAATATATCACATGTCTCCATCTTACCTTATCGCCCCACACATATCTCCCTAACCTTATTCCTCCAGGAAATATACTAATCACAAGTGCACTTAAGGGTTTTCAGGGAATTACCAATGGATCCAAAATTTCAAATAATCCAGCATTCAAGAAAATATCATGTTATCAAGCCGATTCACAAATACAAGACATTTTGTTCATATAAAAAATATCAGATATTGGAACATATCATCAAGTATTCTTGGTAACATAAACTTCATGTTTAATCAATAAATAACAACATAAAATCATTTATTCTAAAGTGTATAATTTCATCATGGTAATTCATTTCCATATATACAACATACAATAAAACTTTCAAAGTAAGCTAACATAAAAAAGAAATCAAATCATTCAGTAAAACCAAAATATTTCATATAACAAAATTATTTTAAAATGGGATTTGCTAAAATGAGTAGGATCATCTACTCACTTTGAGAGCACTCAAAACTTCTTCTTGAAGAATAGCCAAAGTTAACAACTGCATAAATCTACTCAAACTATAAGCATTTAATCATAATCAAATCTTAAAATTGGTTACTAATTATCTTGAGAATTTCCAACTCACTAAGACCTATTTTTAAATTAAAACTTTAACTGAAAATTAGCCTTAAGTTCGAATGTAATAAATTTACCTTAATTATACTAAACCTACCTACTTCACACATGGGTTGAATAGAGCTAAGGAAAAAGGGCTTTAAATTATTTAGCTCCTAATAGATTCCAATTACCAAATAACAAGAAGCAGTCGGCAACTTGGTGGTGCACAAATGGATTGGAAAAGGCAACTTTTCCAGTGAGCTGATTAGATCAATCCATCACTTCAGTCATATGATCAAAAGGGTTGGATCATCAACCAACAACAGCACCCACAGCAAAGCTATAGGCTGGTAATGGTGGTTGATAGATTAGATTTAAGTGTGGTGATCAAAGATGGGAGAAGAAATAGAGTGCTAGTGGGAGAAAATGGTAGGCTTTCTAGCAAGAATGGAGGCTTAAATGGCAACAAAGAGTTATAGAATACTTTTTCATGCTACTGTTCCAGCTAAAAAGGAAAGTGATGAACTATCTGTCATTGCTAGATTCTATTGGTTGAAAATGGAGCTCACTAGCTCAGTCTTGATAGGGCCAACAGTCAACAATAAGACTTGCAGCTAAATAGTAGCACCCAACTACTCACGACAATGGCAACTTCAATCATCCACCTTCACAACTTCAGCTTCAACTGCCGTTGGAGTATGGTAGTGTCGAGCTTGCTGGTATGTCGCCACAGCTAGCCAACATGCTCCAAGTGACGGCGATCAAATGCAAAGAGGCACCTTGAATAGCTACTCCAGCAATGAATGCAAGCAGGAAAAGGGTGAAGCAAACAAAGAAGACGAAGTTAGCTAGAAACAGATAAAGGTTCAAAAACAAGGGAGACATTTCCAAAAAAATGAAGATAGATCAGGGATAGCTGGAGTTAAAGGAAAATAAAATGGGGTAATTTACATTTTAGCCCTAACTAAACTACAACATCCTCACTATAATCCTTTAGAAAAAGAAAAATTCATACTTCGACCACAGCGAAATATTAAAACATTTCACTTTGGCCAATCAGAAATATATATTATTTTATTTTCTTATTATTTTCCCTTTAAAGTATTACACAGGTGCTATAACATCCCCTATTGTGATGGTGTCTTTGGATTTTTTCACTTGATTTAGTAAAGAAAGCAAAGATCAATGTCATAAGCACTTGAACAAATGTAAACCAGTAATAAATACCTACATGATATATCCCCTGTTAGTGTTAGATATATTACCTCCTTTCCTTTCATTCCCTACATGATCTTGCCATTCTTGTGGACCTCATGTTTGCAAGTGCTAGCATTGTGGCCAACTTAGAGGCACTTGCTACAAGTAATGAATCCATCTTTCTTTTCCACCTTGCTAGTTAACGTAGGCTTATTTGGTTGCTTTCTCTTGTGTTTTTTTAGTCTTCCAATAGGTTTCTTATAGTATGGAGGAAGCACAGGTCTATGTTTGGTGCATTCCCAATCTACTTGGCTTGGAATAAAGGATATTAAAAATGAATAACTCTACTTGTACTTGCACTGGGCATATAAGCTTTAGGAGAGTGGCCAATTTGTTGAATGGTAGCTATGGCATGCTTGCATGGGATTTGAGTGAGGTCCCAATCTCTAAACGTGCATGTATATGATGAAAGATCCACCACCCTTGTTATATCACAATGATCCACCTCAAACTTTAATTCCCCAGTATAGTGTGCAAAACAATTCCTCATAAACCTTGCCATTGGAGTGATGTTGTGTCATGCCCCAATCCTCGATATGTGACCGGTGTAGAAGATTACTGTTAGGAAACCTTTTACAAGCCTAACCATGCAAGATGACATACTAAAGATGTACATTTACATCAAGGCATAATCAAATATACACAAGTCAATTTCTACCAGAAATCTGATAGAGTTTCCTCTATTTTTAGACACCCAGGCACAAGGCCTACATGACAACAAAAGGACTACATGTCCTGTATAACACCTGTATGACAAAATCAAGTTCACAACAACCCAAATAATACAAGACTATACTTATTGGGCTTCATTCAAACAACACATATATGTACAACTACTAAACCAACTACCAAATTTTTACACCACTATTATACCTTAAATCTCCACAAGAGGGGTCCACTCAATCAATGAGCAAATCCATTATCAGGATGAGGTGAAGAGTTCATGGGTGTATCTTTAGGCTTTGAAAAACATAGAAAGAGAGGAGCGAGTTTCATAGAAACTCAGTGAGTAGATAATCCTATAAAATTGATACATCATTTATAAATCATGCTTGAAAATAAATATAGTCGTGAAAATAAGCTTACCTACTTAGGTATATAAACCCCCACAATAAGTTTGGGAGCTTCAAGCATCAAGATAATAAGTAGTTGAAAATGTAATGTTCAATAACCATGAAATTAAATGTGCTACTATGGAACATGCATCCAACTAGATTTCCAAAGAATAAATTTCAAAGGTAACCATTATGATATAAATATAATCCCCATCATAAGTCATCCAACATGTCTGTTGGATGCTCATAAACAGATATATATCCCTACATTTCTTCTTTTATTTGCTCCACCCCGGACTATAAACATACTCACAAGTGCACTTGAGAGTTACCAATGAATTCTTCAATGGGTCCAATATCTCAAATCAACATTCAGGTGAGCCACATTTAACAAATCATGCATAAACTTACTAGAACATTTTCAATAACATAAATCAATGTGAAAATACATATCTTTATCATGAAAAAACATATACACATACATATACAACTTTCAAATAAACTTTTAAAAACACATTAATATACAAGAAAATCTCATTATTTCAAGGGAATTATAATATTCCATATAATAAGAAAATTATATCAAATGGGATTTATTATGAGAGGAGGATTATCCATTCACCTCAAACACTCCTACAGGCTAGGTCAGCTAGCTTGGAGAATTGAAGTACTCTACTTAGGTTTTTCAACTGAAACTCCAAAATTGAGCATAAATATGTTTAATCCTTCAATAGAAACTTCATTGAAGCAAAACAACAAGGAAAATTTTAACTTGCTTTAGCTTTGTATAGTGAGGGTTCCAGGTAAACTATCTTGAAAACTTGATGTAGGTAAGTGTTGATGGTGGAATTTGGTTCAATCCAAATCCAGCCAACCCAAAGAGTTCTTTAGGACTTAAACTGCAATCCGATTGTGCAAATAGATGTTGAAGCAATGTGGAGGAAGAATAGCAAGAAGGTAGAAGGATTTTTAATGTGGTTCGGCTAAAATCAGGCAGCATCGGTCCCTACATCCACAGTTAGTTTTATTGCTCTGGTGAAAATCTAGCAGAGTTATAGTACATGAATTTAAAATTGCCTTACAGTGATCTCCCTCCTCTTATTTATAAAGGCTGGAAGGTTACAATTGTAATTTCATAATTTGTGAATATGTACATCAAATAATAAAAGTAAAAGATAGTCTAGACTATTACAAATTGGCTACTGTAGGTTGCTTTCTATAGGCAAGCCCCATCCGATTACTTTTTGTAGACGAGTGCCATAAGTCAAGTCTAAGAGAGATTGTTTGCTTTCAGTCTTAACCATGGTGAGCTTCTTAGCTAGGCAAGATGCTATGTCTCGTGAGTCAGGGTTCTTGTCCGAGATCGCTACTAACCTTGACCAATGATGTCAAGCTCGCACTTAGCGATGCGAGCTCGCATAAGGTGAATTGTTGGCTACATGAGTTGATCTTATTTCTAGCGTGCTGAGGTTATTGCCTTGGCCTTGTTCTATTCCTCGTGCTCATGGCTTGCATCTTATTGGTCTGATCTATTGGTCTAGCGACTCGAACTCATTTCATCACTACCTAGCTATTCGAGCTCGTTTCCTTGGCGACCTAACGACCTCAAGTTGGTGCAAGCTAGGCTTTTGCTAGCTGGACTTGCTTGTTGGGCTTTTGCTAGCCCATTCTACATGATGCTAGAAAACACCTATAACATAAGCCCCCCCCAATTCTTAGTTTGCTTCATGAATTGGGAGTTGTAATCTACTGGCAAAAGTCAATGATTGCAGTATGAATGCTGCTCGTTAGTGAGCTCAAGTTAAATGCTTAGGCAGATCGCATGAGGGCAGTCCCTTAATAAAATGCTATGTATTTGAACAAGTTGCATGAGTTCGAGCACTAAATTGCCTCAAAATTAGAATGCTTGGATGCCTTAATCGAATTGAAATTGTAATTGGCGAAGTCACAGTTGGCAAATTCTATGGATTTTTTTTAACACCATAGCACCTCAACTGGACCAGAGGTCACGATTGGCAATGAGTTTGTTTTATATGCCTCAGTTGGATCAGAGGTCACAGTTGGCAATGAGTTTGTTTTGAGTACCTCCGCGCTTCAACTAGACTAGAGGTCGTAGTCGGCAATGTTGCATACACATGATGCTTGAGAAAGTTGATCGCATACGAGCTTAGAAGACCATGTGCTCAATAATGAAGAATAAGTTGCATACATACAAGCACAAGATTGCTTTTGAGGCAGGCCAATTAGCCAATCAAGGTTTCTTTCAACAAAGATAGAGGAAAGCCTATGCAATAGCTTTTAAACATCATTATAGAATGGTTCTCATTGTGGAGGTTTGTCCCTGATTAGGATCCCCTTACTGGCCCGCTACCTTGTAGGTCGCACCACATATTTCCTTAAGCGGCCTTTCCTAATCAGGTCCTTAATCACACCACATATTTCCTTCACCTATAAGGAACCTTAAAAGGGTTGGGCCTCCTGAAATCCTCTCTATCCCTTTCTGTTATATATATCCTATCCTGAGTGTCGAACAGAATACTGTAATTGTCACAGTGACCTTAATGAGAAGGGGGCTCATTTCCAACCCTCTTTTCATGCTAGCGATCAGAGTCATTCATATGGCCGTTTTTGCCATTACCAAAGTTATTCCTCTTCTTGCTCCGATCGGGCCTACTTGCCTCGCTCTGTTGATCAAGTTTGCTTTGGCCGAAAGTTTCCTCCCATCTGATCTGCTTAGTAGCTCGTTCATAAAATTCGCCCAGATCTATGACTGGGGACTTGTACATACTCTTAAATAACTTTTTGTCTCTATGAAATCCTACTGAGATTGCTGTCAGGATTGCTTCATCTGAGGGCTTCTCCATGTTATTGACCTCATCCCTGAATTAGGCGATGTAATCTTTTAATAATTCATGCTTATGTTGAAATATTGTTGCGAAGTGACAGGGGGCACAAGCTGCTTCTTTAACACCCTGTACTGGCTGAGAAATTTCTCTTGACAGTCTTCCTAACTGCTAACGTTGTGAGCCGGGAAGCTCCTGAACCATGCACGGGGTACATCACCTAATGTAGCTGGGAAAACACAGCACTTGATCAGGGGATTATTTGTTTGAAGATTCATCTGGACATTAAACATATCCAGGTGATCACGTCGGTCGTTATCCCTATTGTATAACAGAATAGTGGGAATTTTGAGCTTATGCAGGAGAGGTTCTGTCTTAGTTTCCTTAGAGAAAGGAGTCCTTTCCTCGGAGCATTCTTGATTGTCTCAGGCTTGAGGGCATTCTTCTAATTGCTTTACCCTCTAAAGTAACTCCTCCACCAGTAAACACAATGTTCTAGATTACTGACTGGAAGCTTGATGGCTCCTTCTATCTTTCTGGTCTCGTAAACAGTGACCCGAAGCTTGTTCTTGCAAGCTGCAACCTGAGGAATCTTCTTGATTGGCTCTACTCGAACATCTAGCATACCGCTGCTAGTGAACATTTTCAGGTGTAACAACCTCAGCCTGCCTTTGCACACCCTAAGCTTGTGCTTGTACTAGCACTGTGACTGCTTTAGCTAGTTCTCCCATCATATTTTTCAATCTCTCTTGATGCTGATGCTAGGTTAGTGCTCTATCAGTTCCATTGACAATAGCAGCAGGTTGGTAAGAGCCGACTGGGGGCAAGCCAGCAACAATACCTATAACAAGAGTAGTGCAGGAGTTTATTATAGATACATGACCTTCTGGCTGATGAACTAGAGCATTTGAAGTTCTAGTGGTTCTTTCTCTAACCATTATATCTGCATAGGAAATCAACCAGAGTATAAAAAATTAACTAGATATAGATGAGTCCCCACAGACGGTGCCAAAATATTGATGGTGGAATTTGGTTCGATCTAAATACAACTAACTCAAAGAGTTCTTTAGGACTGAAACTATAATCTGGTTGTGCAAATAGAGATTAAAGAGATGTCAAGGAAAAATAGCAAGAAGGTGGAAGAATTTTTAATGTGGTTTAGCTAAAATCAAGCAGCACCGATCCCTATGTCCACGGTTAGTTTTATTGCTCTGGTGAAAATATGACAGAGTTACAGTACATAAATTCAAAATTGCCTTACAGTGATCTCCCTCCTCTTATTTGTAGAGGCTGGGAGATTACAATTGTAATTTCACAATTTGTGAATCTGTTATATTAAACAATAAATGTAAAAGATAGTCTAGACTACTACAAATTGGCTGCTACAGTTTGTTTTCTGTGAGTGCGCCTCATCCAGTTGCTTTTTGCAGATGGGCGCCATAAGTCAAGTCTAAGAGAGGTTGTTTGCTTCCGGTCTTAACCATAGTGAGCTTCTTAGTTGGGCAAGATGCTATGTCTCATGAGTTGCGATTCTTGTCCGGGATCACTGTTGACCTTAACCAGTGATGTTAAGCTAGCACTTGGCGATGCGAGCTCACACAAGGTGAACTGTTAGCTACGCGAGTTGATCTTGTTTCTAACGTGCTGGGGTTATTGCCTTAGCCTTGTCCTATTCCTTGTGCTCACAACTCACATCTTGTCAATTTGATCTATTAGTCCGGTGACTCGAGCTTGTCTCATCACTATCTAGCTATCCAAGCTCGTTTCCTTGGCAACCTAATGACTTCAGGCTAGTACGAGCTGGGCCTTCACCGGCTGGACTTGCTTGTTGGGCTTTTGCCAACACATTCCACATAATGTCGGAAAACATTTATAACAATAAGCTATAAAATAAATTTGATGATTTAGGAATAGTCATCAGAGTCCGAAGTGGCTATAAGCAACTCACTATAAGCTAGGACATTATCAGCGAGCCAATAGGAAGCACTAACTCTACTGCACTGAAACAAGGGAGGAAGCTACCGTAAGCTGAGTTGTTATGGAATCGTTATTGGAGTAAGGAAAGGAGGTAACCGATGCTAACTGAACATGGCCGATTAGTATCGGTCCAAAGGAGAAGGGTTATCAATGCACGAGCAGCAATGGGTGCAAGAAGACTTCCAACTTTAGCAGGATTTCTAGTGCCAGGGAAGGAAAGACTGCTGGAGGAAGAGAGGAAGACGATGGTAGCCGGACCTCACTGATCGACAATGAATCAGTTGGCTAATGGAGGCCAGTTGTTAGAGAAGAAGTGAAAGTGAGCAAAAGAAGAAGATCATAGAGAAGCAAGGAGAAGCTTCGGGAAAGAGAGGGATGATCGTGTGAAAGGGAGAGGGCAACTAGGAAAAATTTATAACATAAGGCAAAATGGAGAAATTTTCATTTCAGCCCTATCAATTTTGCCACCAACTTCAGTAAGGCCCTCCTAAAAAATAAGAAATTATGTCACGACCCCAATGAAATTGTGAAATCTTCACTTTAGTTCGTAGGAAAATATATTTTATTTTCATTTTCTCTTTTTTTATTGAGGCATTACAAATTCTTCCCCCTAACAAAAGAATTCGTCCTCAAATTCTAGAAACATAGTCATAAGGAGTGAAGGTTCATACCAACATATCACTCAAACAGCTGGGGGTATTTATACATCTTAAGGGATTCGAGCTCCTAAGTAATTTCATTTTTCCCATGATTTTCCCACAGAGCCACATATCACTTTAATAAGATTTTTTTTTCTCATTACTATTCTTCAAAGCAAGATTGCCATGCTTAAGCTTTCAATCTTTAAGTTCCTTATCAGTGTTCATACATTCCCCCTTGTTTGGTTTTGTACCCTCAATCTAAATAGGTGTGGTTTTTAGAGGAACTTTTACTAGACCTCCAAGGACATTCTAATTTAAACATCAAGCCGAGCACAACTTCCTCGTCTAATACAATATCCATCACACTGGAATTTCTTTTCAACTCAAGCTGGCAACTATATACTTCTAAAGGCTTCGTCTAAGGACTTTGGACTCCTTGGTAGACTACTATCTCCTTCCTTGACATCCCTCACACTATACAACATCATGGTTACATATTATAACTAGTGCTTCTGAATTTGTTTCAATTCAATGGTGATTATGTCCATCAGGAAGTTTAATGCACTTTTCTCTTTTACTCTCTAGTAGCCTTTTCATTTTCAGAAAGAGTCTAAATTTATCTTGCTTCTCTTCCTTTGTAAAAATTCTTTGGCTTGTGCAAAATAGTGTAGCAACCCTAGCTTGCACAGGATAACACAACAATAGCTTGACTCATACAGGGTAGCTGTGCTTTTGAGGTTGGCTAAGGCTAAAGAAGTATGATGGTCTGATCATCTAGGAACCACATCAGGATGGTGGTTTGTGGCTGATCTCGAACAACAATGCTGCTAGTGAAAGGAAAGGACTTGAAGAACTCTTCAGCACTTATTTACAGTCCTATGGGAAATAGTTGAATAGGTGACCAAAATAAGGTAACTAAGAATCATAGTTTGGGGAGTACTACAGCTTGCGGGATTGGTTGAAGTAGCTAAATGCAGCTCTTGCATAACTATTGAGAGAGAAAGGCCTACTCCGATAATGGAAGGTTAAGATTTCGGGCAACACTAAGTGTGTGGGTAAGTGTCCTATAGCAGGATCGAACGATTGAATAGCTGGGCACTCATGCTCCTCAACCTAAATGAGCTTATCAGTGAGCAATTTCATCCAGCTGAACCAGGAGGACTGGCCAAAAAAGGAGATTAGTTGAAGAAGTCGGTCTTGCCAAAAATAAGGAAGCAATTGAACTGAGTAGAGCAGGGTCTGAGCAGGGCAAATTTCCACTAACTTACCCCAACACGCATATCTAACCTGAACATTATTTCCTACTCTTTTCACATCATCATCTGCCATCATTTTCCAATCTTCGACAGAATAGTGCTAGACAATTCATTACTGGAAACAACTAAGTACTTCAAATGTTCCCATTGTCTATACTCTGGTGGGATCTATGTAACAACAAGTGGAAGATCTCCAGTCAACTTGTTGTTGTACAGGTCAAGGACCTGAGGATTCTTGAGCTAGGCAAGCTCAGAGGGAAAAGTGAGATTGAAGACATTGTTAGAAAAGTTGAGAAAATGAAGGCCAACAATAATAGAGATCCCTGGTAGAATACGTATAGAGATTTAGTTATCAGCAACTGAGAGATTATTGAGGAATGAAAGGTGAGCAATGTCGTTGGAGAGTGTGTTGAAAAGGCTAAGACTGGTGAGGTTCAGAGCTATCACATGTTGATAAGAATCACATGTCATGTCGAACCAGGTGTAGTGGCTGCTGGAGGCATTCCATGAGGAAAAAGCAGATTGTGGGCCATTGATAATGGCTATTTTCAAGGAAAAAAATGCACGATAACCAATTCATGGCTAAGATAATATCAAAGTCAACCATATCCAGCATAATCAAGTTGGCAAGTGAAATAGTTCCACACATATCAATTCTGCAAGAGGAGACCATTTCACTAACTATTAATGTCTAACCTAAGGGAGTAGATACCAATAGCTATAACTTTAGAGGGATTCAAGGTCTAATAAGTTGCATGGCCAGATAAGTAGACATAAAAGAATGTATTGCACTAGAATCAAACAAGACATAAGCTAAAATAGAGTCTACCAACAAGGTACCTATGACTATTGCTTCTAAAGCCTGTGCGTCCTACCTTGTCAGGGTAAATGCTTATGCAACAGTCTTCTGACCATCATCATAACCTCTACTAGCTAAACCTCTGCTCCCACATCTAACAATGGGCCCAAATATTGAGGGCCTATTGGATGGGGCACTACCTGATGTCCCTATAGCCTTAACACCATTAGGTGAAGTAGACAACTGAGGATAATCTTTCTTCAAATGACCTACTTGGCTGCACCTAAAGCAAGCTCCATTTTCCCATCTGCAAATCCCTGTATGCATCTTTCCACAAGATTAGCATGACCCTAGTGACTCATGTCTAACTGAAGCAGGTGGGCTAAAACCAGATCCCCTGGAAGATGGTTGGCTAAGAGCAGTGGCACCTGAAGATCTCCTAAAATGGAGTGTGCTTGAAGCTGTTGATCTTTATCTTCCTACATCCCTACTAGAACTTTAAGTCCTAGATTTCTTTTTGGAGCTCCCTTGAATTTCTCTATCTTGTCTTCTTTCTTTGAGCCTTACTTCTAATTCTATCGCTCTGTTATAGACCTGCTCATTGCGGTGCCCTCAAAAAATGGTATAGCATTAAAATATTTATTGTCCAAGCCCCTAGCAAACTTCAAAGCTTTATCCTTTTCAGTAGGGATCAAATCTCTTACAAAATGGGAGAGGTAGAGGAACTGGGTAGCATACTCAGAAACAATTAATCCTCTTTGTTTCAAATTATAGAATTCTTGTATCTTTTCATACTGCTACCCTTCAAGGAAAAATTGCTCTGAGAAGGCTGTGTGAAACCTTTCCTAGGTGATGGTTCCTTCACCTAGGGTCTACTTTGTTCCTATCCTTGATACCATCTTTTGGTCAGTCCATTAAGCTAGAATTTCACCAGCTTTACTACCACTTCCTCAGGGCATTCAGTAATCTGCCACAATTGCTCTACTTGATCCAAGAATTCTATTAGATCCACAGATGACCCAGGTGTTATGAGATTATCACTCAAATACACAAGTGCACACAATCAAACAAGTAATATAGAGTGAATGAGTATCATCTCCACAGGGATTGAATTTCTTGCAAACTAAATATAAAAATCCAAATAAGCAAACAAAAATTTCTCTAGGCTAACAAGATGATTAAGAGCACAAAATGACAATGCTAAACTACACTACTAATAATTCAAGAAAAGAGGCACTGAATCTCCAAAAATAGATTAATATATGAATTAACTAGTTGGGATTAATGAATCCTTTTAACATGCAATTTCCACCTAACTGCTATAGTAATGCTGCAGCAAACTTCCTAGTAAACCAGAACTTCATAACAGTACATGTGAATTTTCCAATTCCAACATGCTTAGGGTTCTTAAATTAGATTACACATATTCCAATGCTAATCTAGATTTTATAACATAATTTTTTAGCACCAGTTCCTTTGGGTTTTGCAAGGTAAACAATATATTCCTATATTATTTACAAATCAACAATATATAAAAGTTGAACTTG
>JANHAO010013741.1:0-15715 GCA_026873985.1 Saraca asoca | reverse complement strand
GAAGGCTCTGAGGAAGTCTCATTTGATGAGAAACTGGCAGAATACTGGCACCAAAGCGGACAATACCTCGGTGTGGAACCTTACTAATGGATGCAAAGATTAAAACCCAAGGATCACAAGCACGTATTTTTCTACTCGTACTGGACAAACGATCGATGCTAAAAAGACACAAATATCACCAAAATGGGAAAATTTTGGAAAAATAATCTACAAGTGCATTTGCCCCCAAATTTGCACCACAAGGCCTCCTCTTCAAGCATGATTTTTATGCCAAGTTTTGTCCAAAACCAAGCATGTTTGCCTATTGAATTAGTCCACAAGGTTGACTTGTGACAATAGGCCATGCATTCATGCCTTACAATTGGAATCGAGATTTGAACATATTTTATACGGTTTGAATCAACTCTTCCTAACCTTGTTTCTGATTCTAATCATGATTCTGATCGCATACAATTCTGAACTTACCCAAGGTTTGCAACTTTTGTCAAGCAAATTCGCATTTTGAACTAAATTTTCTCAAGTTGAATTGAAGCCTTCAAATTCTACTCATGACTCTACTCGAATATGAAACTTTGAATTCAAAATCCTAATCGCATGTCCAATTTTCCACCTAATAGCTAGTTTTTCCTTTTTAATGTCTGATTTCATTCACTATAGTTCCCCTTATGACACCATTTCCATATATATCATTTAACAATTTTAATCATATTAGACATAACTTTTTTTTTTGTTCAAGTATATAATTCAATTGAGATAAGTTTCATATGCAATAACCTCTTTTCCACTATCCCACATTTCGACTAACCCATATTTCTATAATCACATATTTCCGTAACATTTTGTAAGCTATCATGTAACTCTAAATTATACCCAATCACAAGCAAATATTTTATCATGGGGAGTTGTGAGGAATTTACTCACTTACACATCAACAATCTCCAATAATCCATTTATATTTAAGAACAATATACTTATAAACATCTTAGCCAAATCCACTACTCACTTCATTTTCATTCAATATACCATATTCATATACCTATGCAATCTCATACTTTCACACTTTGATGTTAATAAATTGCACATGGTACAATTTCAATATGTTCATCAAAAATCTCCACTAAACCACATCATAAGAAAATATATGCATTTACCTTACTTCTAGCCATGAGGAAAATTAAACAGCTTATGAGCATGAAGAAAGTGAGTGATTTACTCACCTTAGACAAATTCTTGGGGCAACAAACATCCTTCCAAGAAGGAGAATCAAGCCACACCACTCAAATCTTCTTAGGATTTCTCTAATTGAGGTAGACTTTGGCAAACTTTTCCTTTCAATTCACTAAGAACAGCTGAAACACCCTCAAGCCTTTCCTATTTTCAGAAAAATAGAGGCTAGGATTTAATGATTATCATCTTGATTCATCAAAAGAACTATGAAGGAAATTGAAATTGAAGGTGCAAATACATTTACCCACCTCCAAGAAAGGTGCAAGAAGCTCTGGTGGTGCGATAACCATACTCAAGCCAAAACTAGCTACTGGTCGAAAGTAGAGTAGCAGCTCTCTAACTAGTGCGATCAAGTGCTAACTACACCACTGGGCATCATGACAACTGACTGGCCAATGACAGCATCAAAAGGATTGAGAGCTCTACTACAATTGTTCCAATCTCAACTAGCATGTTGCTCAACCAAAAGGAAGAAGAAGAAGAAAGAAAGAAAGGCAACTAGAGCTTTTGGGAAAGAAGGGGGAAAAGAAATGAGAAAAGGCTCCTTTGGCCCATATATATTGTTATAGGTAAAAATTGACTTTGAAGAACAAGCCAGCATGAATTCAGCAGAAGCGAAGTTACTCAGCTCGTTGAGGATGCCCAACGGGCACTCACTCGCTTATCGCTAAAAGGTAATGTAGTGAGATCGCAAGAAACACCGTTGTCAAAGCAATAAGCCATCCTGCTCGAGCTCACTACACTAAAGAAGCAATCCGAGCTCACCAAGCGAACTACCACAGTGTTTTTGAGCTAAGAATCTCCACTTGAGAGGATAGACATCTCGCTCAACAAAGCAAGACTGAGAGATGGACACATGTATGCTAGCTTGTAATTGACAAGATGGGCCCACCCTGTAGAAAGCAGCCTGTAACAGTCAGATTGCAGGAGTTTTACTATCTTTTACATTTATTTCTTGATGTAACAAAACTATAGCTTGTAATCATTATATGTAACCCTTCCTTCCTCTATAAATAGGAATCCATTGTTAGAAGAGGAAAAAAAGGGCCGAAAAACTTGTAATCAAAATCTCTATAAAAATCTTTCCTTCATATTAATAAAAGCTTTGTCATGGACGTAGGGTCTGGTACCGCCTAGATTTAGTTAAACCACATTAAAATATTGTCCTTCCTCTCCTCTTTCCTCTCCCTTCATCTCTACACTTCAAGAGATAGCCTTGGGTCCAAAGAATTCATCTCTGATAGCCGGGGTTGGATCAGAACCAAATTTCATTGTCAACATTTTGGCGCTGCTTGTGGGGACCCATCTGCTTATAGAAGTGTCCTCATAGTTACAATGGCGAGAGGAAGAATCATAAGAAGTTCAAGCACTCCAATTGCACAGCCAGTAGACATTCCCACTGCTGAAGCTCACTATCTGCAAAATGACTCTCTCATAATAGGAGAGATACAAGCGTCTCGCCAACCTCAGTAAGTACTTGAAGGTATAGTAAAAGAGTTAGCTGAAACTATAAAAGCATTGGCACAGGCACAAGCCCGAGGT
The DNA here is from genome assembly GCA_026873985.1 of Saraca asoca. Lineage (NCBI taxonomy): Eukaryota > Viridiplantae > Streptophyta > Magnoliopsida > Fabales > Fabaceae > Saraca > Saraca asoca. The sequence continues at coordinate 12,946 of JANHAO010013741.1, read as the reverse complement.
GCTCAAAGATAAGAAGAGATCATGGCACAACTCCAGTAGCTCCGTAGAGAAGCTCAAAAGGAAACTCATGAAGATTATGATAGTCAGCGACTGGAGGGTTCACAACGAGCAAAAAGCTCTACCCCCAGCCCAAAATATGAGACCTGATAATGAAGGAAGTCCTCCAAAGGCTCATATGGCTAGAAGAGTGCCCATAGCCTCAAAGTAACTAACCTCGCTATGAGGAGAGCTCACCATTCTCTACGAAAATTAAAACGCAGCCCTTCCCATAGAAACTCAAAATGCCCATGATCCTACTGTATGATGGGAACAGCGACCCGAGCGACTACCTAGATGCGTTCAATATCTAGATGGATCTTCAAACAACTGACCCTCTAGTCAAGTGCTACGTATTCCCGGCTACATTAGGAGGTATACCTCAAGTGTGGTTTAGAAGCCTCCCAAGTCATAGCGTTAATAGCTAGGAAAAATGCCAAAGGAAATTTGTTGACCAATATCGGGCACTAAAGAGTTAGCTTATGCCTCCCTGTCACATTGTAATGATCTTTTAGCACAAGAATGAGTCACTAAAAGACTATATAACCAAGTTCAAGCACGAAGCCAACTATGTAGAAAACCCCTCGGAGGAAAGCATCTTAATGGCGATCTCAATAGGACTTTGCAAAGATAGAAAGCTATACAAAAGCCATTACAAGTCCCTGGCTCGAGATCTCATTGAATTCTATAAGTGAGCTATCAAAATAATAAGATAGGAAGAAACCTTTGGAGAGGAGGAACCTAGACAGAAAGTGAATGTCAGTGGTCCCACTACGAATAAAAAGAGGAGTGATGAGAGTCACAGTCATGACCCCAGTCTTTAGCTCGTAAAGAAGGCAAAGCCCCAATGACCTGAAGGCTGTTTCGAAAACTACAGCATCCTGTCAGATATGTAGGATAGGATTTTTGTCGTAGAGAAGCACAACAAAGACTTTGGGAGGCCTAGGCCAATAAGAGCTCCCCCTAAGTCCAAAGATCCAGGCAAATTCTGTACTTATCATAACGAGAATAGAAGACCATATCAGAAGAGGCCGATTGTAGGATTATGTGGTAAGGCTATTAGAACAGTGAGCTCAACAAACTTAGTGAATTACTAACCAAGATCCAGAGCCTTCCATTAGAACCATATTCTAATCTTGTAATGTTTCTTTGAAATCTCTATGTATAAATTGTCTAGTGAAACATTGTTTGAAAGGAACCACTCTGTGTTAAACCTATGAAACTCACAACCGATTGGCCAAAACTTAGAAATATTATCCAGCTAACAACAAGCCTTCACCTTACCATACAAACAGAAATGAAAACTTGTCCAAGGGTGAGATGGCCTAGAGCCTACCTCGCATCCAAGGTTGAGACGGCCCCAGAGCCTACCTCGCAATGAAAACAAAACAAAATCAAGGGTGAGGCAGCCCCAGAGCCTATCTTGCAATAAAAAATATAAAACAGAGGGTGAGACAGCCCCAGAGCCTACTTCATAATGAAAATAAAATGAAACCAAAGGTGAGATGGCCCCAGAGCCTACCTCGCAATGAAAACAAAACAAAATCGAGGGTGAGACGGCTCTAGAGCCTACCTCGCACCGAAAACATAACCAAGGGTAAGACAGCATGGAGCCTACCTCAACAACACACTCAAACCTAATGACTGGCTACAAACTCACCACAATGCAGGGATGCTAAAATAAATTTGTTACAGCTCTCATGCAACCAAATGCCTACAACTAACATGCGGGTAGGAGATCGCAACTTGTATAAGACCACTTATGAGGCACAACTTACATGTGACCTGACTATTGCTTACCAAAGACGATCGAGCAACAAGAGAATTAAAGAGTTAACAACATGGCCGATTAGTCAGAAAGAGATGTTATTAATCATCACAAGTGTACAAGCAAGCGATGCACGAAGCATCCGATACAACCTTCAAAAGCTATGCAAAAGAGCTCATACATTAAAAAGCCTCACTTAATGAGGTAAAATTACATCAGAAGAAGAAGAAATACAGAAACTAAAGGCAAAAATCCTGAAAACCTAACACTACCATTTCGGTAAGAAAGTGAAGAGCCGGCCACCAGGAGATGAAATCCCACTAGCAGGAAGACTAGTCCTGTAGTCTTCCCTTCCCCAACCAGTGGTTCCTCTTAGACCAGACCTAGAGCAATTCAAAAAGGCACCAAGGGTCTGGCTGACAGAACTAGATTCCATGGAAGGACCGAGGGGAGATAATCCAAGATCTGCATAAGACTCCCTAGGAGCCTACAAGACAAATCCTCCAGCAAAGCCACATGCAACAGGCCATCTGTGCCTCCAAACAATCTACAACAGACCATCCACACCTCGAAAGCTTTATTAGAAGCTAGGCTACTAAAAGTACAGAAGGCTCAATAAGCTCCTCCATTAAACTCTTCTATAAAGAAGGAAGAAAACACCCCAAGGGTATAAAAAGACCAGTTTAGTCCACCGAATAATCCAGAAGATATATGGCCGATCTTAATCCAATGGCCCAAAGCTAGCGAAAGTGCCACGCCAACAGTAAAAAACTACAAATAGAAAAAAGCATGGTCTGAAGTAGAATGAAAAGATAGAAAAGAAATTTGAAACATCAATTTAGTCTGCGAAGACTTTGACTAAAGGAATGGACAAAGCCTCAAAAAGATTACAACTCCCTATCTACAAAGCAAATTGAGAGTTGGGGGGCTTATGTTATAGGTAAAAATTGGCTTTGAAGAACAAGTCAGCAAGAATTCAACAGAAGCTAACTTACCCAGCTCATTGAGGATGCCCAGCAGGCACTAACTCGCTTATCGCTAAAAGGCAATGTAGCGAGATCGCAAGAAACACCATCATCAAAGAGATAAGCCATCTTGCTCGAGCTCGCTACACTAAAGAAGCAATACCGAGCTCACCAAGTAAACTGCCACAACAACCTCGAGCTGAGAATCTCCACTTAGGAGGATAGACATCTTGCTCGACAAAGCAAGATCGACAGATGGACACATGTATGCTAGCTTGCAACTGACAAGAGAGGCCCACCCCGTAGAAAGTAGCTTGTAACAGTCAGATTGCAGGAGTTTTACTATCTTTTGCATTTATTTCTTGATGTAACAGAACTGTAGCTTGTAATCATTATATGTAACCCTTCCTTCTTTTATAAATAGGAATTTATTGTTAGAAGAGGAAAAAAAGGGCCAAAAAACTTGTAAGCAAAATCTCTGTAAAAATCTTTTCTTCATATTAATAAAAGCTCTGTCATGGACATAGGGTTTGATATCACCCGGATTTAGTCGAACCATGTTAAAATATTGTCATTCCTCTCCTTTCATCTCTACACTTCAGGAGATAGCCTTGGGTCCAAAGAATTCATCTCTGTTGGTCAAGGTTTGTATCAGAACCAAATTCCAATGTCAACATATATTAAGCCAATATAATACTAGATGATAATATAAATTATTCCAAAGTAATTTTGTTTTATTTGAAATAGACAAATTAAATAATACACTAAATGTTTACAATAACTACAAATACTCTATAAGTAAAAATCATTTAAACATATCTTTAATTAAATCTAATTTAACTCAATAACATGCAATGAACGTATATCATTTCTTTCTAATGTATTAAAATTGAAATATACTTGGTAAAACTCAAGCTATAAACCTTGTCATCATTTACTTAGTATTTAAAATAAAACATATAAATAGCCATTAATAAGAAATAATTTACTGTTCAAAACAATTTTTAGTAAATATCTAATTTATTTACATATTATTAAATAAATTTCAAAAAGAAAGAAACACTATCACTTGCTTTTGAAGTCCACTTAATAGGACTGATAAAATGAAATTTTTATTATATCACAAGGTAAATTAAATAATCCCTTCAATATTTAAAACTAAGGTAATTTATTAAGAGAATCATGAATAGTTTATACTAATATTACAAAAATTACTTAATAGAAACTTTGGGTCGTAACAAATTCTCCCCTCCTCAAAAGAATTCATCCTCAAATTCTACATGATACCTGATGTTGCACTAAAGAAAATAGATAGAAGTTGGTTGTTGTGTAACACACAAGTCAAAATTACAATAGCATACCTATACCATCATTACATCTTATTACACTCTTTCCTAGTTCAATAACTCTACTTTGAACACTTTTTCACACACCATATCCTGATGATAAACTTGGTATACCCTTTTGAGCTAAACATATAGAGTTCATCCTTTGTCCATTTATTCATCCTATACAAAATACAAGAATTCAATGAATATATTGCTTCATTCCTAAGGCATAGGAAAACTAAATATAATTATATGAAATATATAGTAAACATATTAAAGAATACATATGATTTTTCACAGCAACAAGTTTTGCAGATCATTCAGAGGCTCTTTATTACTAAAATTCAATTCTACAATTCTACCTTTAGGGCCCTAAACAATATAGCTATGCACTCCCTTGGTACTAATATTATACATGAAACATCTTTGCAGCCTATTGTAACAAATTAGAAGATATGGCACAAAATAGGCTTGATGAAGCCAAGCTCTCCTAATAAACCTATTTTATGGCTGATAAGGTAAGAGTCACAATGAAACTCCATCAAATGCTACCTTATCTAGGCATCTTCAAGATCAAAGAAAATTGATCCTTCAGTAAAATATTTCCTATAAACATAAATAGAAGGCAAAAGGAATAACACTTATACATGGTAAATCACAATTCAAGGTTTGCTAAGATTGGTGACACATCTTGGAGTAGGCATCAACATATTCTTGCCCCTCGCCATTAGGAAACCCTCTACAAGCCTAACAATGTAGAAACATTCCTAATATGATATAGCTTTATCAAAATTGTTACCAAACTGATGCATTAATTAGATACTTCAATTTAATTTCTACCAAAAATTCAACAGAACTTCCTCTATTTTTTGGACTCTTGAGCACAGGGACAATATAACAAATAAAGGCTACACAACCTATACAGCAAAATCAAGACTATAGCAACCCAGACAACACAAAGCCTATAACCTACTACGTAACAACCAAACAAAACATATGTACATTTCAACTATGCCAATTGCTAGGATTTTTACCATCAATATACCTTTAAGCTCTGTAGAAAATGATTTACTTAGTCAAAGAGCAAATTTTGAACCATATGGGTGAAAGTGGATGGTAGGGGTGGCTTCAGGCTCTAAAAAAAGGAAGAAAAAATAGGGTGAATCTCATAAAAATTCAGTGAGCAGATAATGCCTCTGAAAAAACCAAAACACAAAAGCAATTTACGTTTAGAAATCTAAGTAGTGAAACATACATTTGTGAAGATAAACTTAATAGTTTAATGGAAACAATCTAAAATAAAGTCATATGCTTTAATTCATTTGAAGAGTAATATCAATAAATACAGTAATCAACAAATTAAAATTTGAAATGGAATATAACATAAGGAGAATTATTCATCTAGATAAAAACACAAAAAAAATTCATCAAAATCTTTTGAAATTTACAAAGATTCAAGTACAAAAAGAATTCTGGAATTTTGAAACGTAATTGGAATCTAAAGGATAATTGCTAAAGGTAACTATACCTAACATATATTGTCATAATACACCTTATGCTCCTATCAAATATTCAGATATTCTCCCCTTATTCCTTCAACAGATATAACTCTAATCACAAGTGCACTTAGAAGTTCTCTAAAGGAATTTCCAATGGATTCAGGTTTTTCAAAAATAATTAATTAATCGAAATATATTAAACTACCAAACATATCCAGAAATAAGAAGCAAGTTCTAATCGGTTCATGAATTTAGTGATCAAAAAATATTGTCATTCATTTTATGTAGCATAAAGTTCAATAACTTCATAATCTGATATAGCAAAATAATTCAGTCACAAGTTTCATAAGCAGTAATCAATATAAAAAGAATGGATATGTTACAATAATTCATATTCATATGTACATAACATTAGTTATAATTTCAAGGCAATCTACCTTTAATATTTTAGGTATTTAGATATTGCATTATATTAGGTAACAAAATTATTATTTTGTAATAAGGGATTCACAAAAAAAGTAGGATTATCTACTGACCTCACAAGGGTAACAAGATAACTTTGAGTTGAAATTTTTGAACCATAACTTTTCAAATTAGCTTATTCAACTAGCTCACCATAACCCTAGTAAACATATCATCAAACATCTTACAAAATAAAATTTTGGAATTATCACAAGATCCATTTAATTTCATGAATCTAATCCTAAAAGAAAATCAACACAAGAAGATCAGATTGGAAAAGGGTATAAGTACACTCATTGGTCTGGCACAGGGTTTGGGTTTTCAGCTTGAGACTATCAATTGGAAGAGGTGGGGTGACTAGTTAATCTTGTGGTGGCTTTGGTCACTAGTTGCAGTTGATTGCCAGCTAACTTGAAAGCCAGCTTCGACTAGCTAAGAGGATTTCTGAGCTGGACCAGTCTACCTCTCTAACTTAACCAATATGGCTGTATAGAATCAGCCACCAGCAAGGCAAGTTACACAAGAGCACCAACGAGATCAATGGCATAGCAAGAAGTAGAGGAACACTGGTGAAGCTGGCATTTTTTGTGATAGTAGCAAGTGTTTTTCCCAATTAGCTTATTTTGGGTGGTCTTCAGCTAGTTAGCATCCAACGCTAAACTCTAGTGGCTCCGACAACCGGCTTATTCCCTCGCATAGCACTATAATAGCTGCAATAGAGGAGGGATGCTGGGAAGTATATGATCATATCGGTGAGCTGATTTGGATGAAGGATGAACACTGGACAAAAGGAAGAAGAAGAAGAAGAAAAAGACGAGGTTGCCAAGAAAACAGAGGTTTAAGCATAAATAGGGGAGTTAACACTCAGTTTAAAGAAAAGCAAAAATGAAATAAGGAAAATTGTGATTTGGCCCTAAAAAAACTTCAACACATTCACTGTGGTCCGCCAAAAAATAGAAAAATTATGCTTCGGCCATAACAAAAATTTTAAACTTTTATACCAGACTTTAAATTATTTTATTTATTTAGTTATTTATTTTTTTCTTTTTCTGATATGTTACAAACTCTTCCTTCATTAAAAGAATTCATCCTTGAATTCTAAAAGTAGAGTTATACAGGATCAAAATGAAGTATTAGATTATCTACTGAAAATAAGGTCCTAAAGACATAAGAAGGGAAGGTCCATACTGATAAGTCATTCGAATAGATAGGGGTACCTATCCTTTGTAATTGGCTCAAGTTTCCAAGTTATCTCTTCTTTACCATGGTTTTCCCATAGGACTTTCACAAAAGGATATTCATTAGAACAGAGTTTTCTGATTTATCGAATCATGGGTGTTGAACTTTTCTCATTTAAACATTTTAATGGATTTTGACCAGATAAAGCATGTTATATAGGTATTGCAAATGTATCTGATAAAAACCTCATGAACTCATCAAGCAAATCTGGATAGCCTTCAAAAAGGGAGGCAACCTCAAGGAACATATCATATTTATCTCTTTGGTCATGAAACATGTCTTTCACTTCTTTTAAATAAGATAAGGCATCATTGGTTGTCAATCTCTTTGAAGTATCTAACAAAGTTATTCTCCTCAAAATCTTCATTGGGTGATAATTCACCCTCTTCCTTTTCAAGTTTTACAAAGCCCAACAGATTCTTCATGGCATACAAGTTTATTCCTGCCTTTTGCAAGTCCTTCAGTGGCCAATAGAACTAAACTTGCAACTTCACATCCCTCTATCAAAGATAGTTTACCACTCTGAGATTTTGCTACAAAATCATCATCACCAAGTGTGGCATTAGGCCGGGATGGTGTTAGAACACAGTCTTCAAAATTAAACAATTTTCAATATTTTGACAAGGCTAAAGTTCAGTAACTGAACATGAAGAAACAAAAGAATTAAGTAAGCATTGTTTAAATAACCAAAATAGCTTAGGACATTAACTATGTCCTTGTACACTAATTCAGCAGTCAATCCAAAACCTTCAGCTTTCTTGGCAGATTTATTTGTTGGTGTGTATAGCAAAGAACATGGGCATCTGCTGACTCCTTACAAAACTGCCAAAAGATGCCTTATTAAATAGGTCATCACAAAGATATCTCCTAAGTGGCTTATCAAAAAAGCCATAAAACTTTATGTGTAGCAATCTAGTGCCTTTAGAAGAGTCAAACCATACAAATTTGGCATGCTTCTAAGTCAACTTAGTCAATGGGGCCAAAATCCAAGAGAAGACTTTTACAAAACAATGATAATATCTAGCCAAACCCAAGAAGCTGTGAATCTCGATCACTGAGGTGGGTCTAGGCTAGTTTTGGACTGTTTCTACCTTCCTGGGATCTACACTGAATAGCCAGAACACATACTTTAAAAATTTGGCATTTTTATAAAGCTAATAAACAAGGAAATAAGAGCTAGCTAGATGGTATCATATAAATTAGCTAGGTGTTTCAATGGCTTTTCACTTGCATCACAATTTGAAACAAATTGCATGCATGGATAGGCCTTTTTTTTTTTGCACTATAAAATTTAAGGTAATTTCCCTTATATTTAGGACCCCAATAATCCTCATTTCCAACTGAAATATGTCTTACATTAAAAGGCTCTGAGTGGCGCATTTTGGCTCTAACAAAACCTTATTTGAAGTGGCTAGTCCATTGGCAAACTCAAGTCTATCCAAAGCTTCTTGCACAAAAGGTGAGATGGAAGTATCTACAGCTTCATGGTGATTTAAACCATTATTAAACACCTACAGTGGCAAAGTACCAAGATCTTCTAATAGTTGAAGAGACTCGTAAACACCCATTGCATCATCAGTCCAATAACCCCAAATATCATCAACATGACCAAATCTCTCTTCCGATGGTCTAATGGATTCCTTCCACCCAAATGCATTTCTAAGATGGTTTCCTTTAGTAAAAGTACCACCAAAAAATCTAAGAAACTTAGGTTTTAAATTTGTAATAAGTAGAAAGAGATCATATCAGAATCCATGCTCTTTATGAGTCTCCAATGGCATAAGAGATACTCAATCCAACCCTACTGTTCCCTTTTTAGTTGTTGTGAAATAGAGGCTTACGTTCCTATCTGTTGCTTTCCTTACTGTTGACGTTGGATTTTGGTTATGCTCCAAACTCCAACCAACAGGGGATTCTTCAGGACCTCAGGCCTGATTCTGGTTAGTTGATGAGAATAATGACCAAAAAATGAAATAAGATGGACGGAAGAGTAAAAAGAAGACACCAAGTTTAACATGGTTCAGCCAAATCCAGATCTAGCTGGACCCTATGTCCACGGTATGTGTGATATATTAGCAGGATTACAAATGGTTTCTTCTCTCTAAGCTTTTTTACAGAGTTTCTGCACATAAGCCATTCATCTCTCTCTTTTTCTTCTCTTGGGTCTCCTCTTTTATAGAAGGAGGAAGGAGACATACATTAATTACAAGCTACAGTAGTGTTACATCAAATAATAAGTAGAAAAGACAGTTATAGGCTACAATTTGGCTGCTGCAATGCATAGGCTGTGGAGGTGGGCCCTTTTGCCAGTTATGGCCTTCAGTTTGTAGCCGTTGTGTGATACTGCTTCTGCTGTGCAGGAAATCTCATGCCTCTGCACTAGTTTAGACTTGAAATGTTAGTGTAGTAACGAGGAAGTGAGCTTAGTGCTATGGATCATCGGCCAGCGAAGTATGGTTCGCTAGGGAGGAGCTCGTTGAGGAAGGGTTGGTTGATGTGCTTCTAACGATCCGACGACCTCCTTCCTTTGGTGGTTCCAAGTTTGCTACCTTGCCTTAGATCGATTTCTTCATACAACACTTACAAACTCAATTTTCATCTTAGTCCATAATTTAACATCACAAGTAGCTTTTGAAAAGGTTTTTGAAGCTAGATTTGCTCTATTTGAACCCACTAATGAAACCGTCAAGTCAATTGGTCCTGTTGAACGAACATAGAAAAATAGCCTATATTTCTTCCATTTCTCAACATTCATGCCTCGATAGGAAGGGTCAAAGATACCAACATGACCAATTTGGCAAATGTAGTCACCCTTATAATCACACAGAACATCCATTCTCAATGCAACCTTATTACATTTGAAAGGAGATGAAAGATCAATTGATAGCACAACCAAATTTTCATTTCCAATTATAGTCCATGGCTCTACATTTGAAGGAACACTAGTGCCTCTAGCTTCAAAACATATGTTGCTAACAAGCTTTATCCACAATGCACCTCCAAAAGTGTGACTAATCTCCTAAACATTTAAGATAACTGTGGGTTGGATGTAGTAACCTTTAGACCAAATTCTCTAACAACTAGATTCAATAGTAGCCTCACTTACAATGCCTAATCTTATGTACTTAAAGATTTTCTGGAACTACATTGAATTAATCACTGGCACAGCAACATTATCCCTAATTAAAGAAGAGGGCAAAATATATAGCCTCAATAGCTGCATCAACATCAGCATCCTTGCACACAATGATAGGAGATTTTTTACCCAACTCCAAAATCACCAATTTCAAATTGCTTTGTGCGGATAGTCCAAGTACAATCTTGCCAGTGCTACTAGATCCAGTGAAAGCAAGCATGAACTAAGCTTCTCATGAATTAAGTCAAACAACTTCACAGTGGCCCATTTGTCCTAAATTCAAACCATTTCCTAGCTCAAGCATCAGTGATTCAAATAGTTGTTTCTTTTTCACATCCACAAATTCAAGGAGTAATTAACCATCTTCCTTAACTTTCTTCTATTTATTAAACACAGGGACCTTATTACAATAATCTGCACTTGTCTAGCACTTCCCCATCTATAGATCATTTCTACAAGAATGATCAACACTAAAAGATCTATTATTTTATCATTGCCTGATAATCCAACCTGCTAAACATTTGGTATTGCCTTTACTCTCCCATCAACTTCATTACTAAAAATATAAAGGTACCTCAAGAATACCTAATAATCATATGAACTGCACAATTTCTCCTTAACTTTCTCACAAAAATTAAATGCTTCGTTATACATGTTCTTCATAGCATCTTTGTAAATTTATGGCCCGTGCTAGGGCATATAAAGTGAAAGGGCCAGCTGAGGCTCCAGAAGTGAAAGGTACATCAATTTCAAGTTGGGAAGTCTATGGTTGTACTTCTTCATGTACAACCCTGCCTTAGCCCCTAGCATGGCCTCGACCTCTAACACTACCTCTATTTCGAGGTAGTAAGGGCAAAGAAGAAAGTTTATGTGAAGCTCTCTTGCACGTTTTTTTAGATTGGCGTCCGGTAAGAGCCAAAGATTTAATCTTAGGCGACATCTCCCTATTATCAAACAGAAGGATTTGTTTAGGCAAGATTTAGATACATTTATATAAGTAGAAATGAGAGATTTAGAAAATGCAGAGATTTTCAACATCTTCATGGTGTGGGCATCAATATATCTTTATTCATGTATTATGCTCCCAGATGCACTAATATGAACTCGGTACATCTATCCAAATTTGGCAATTGGAGATCCCTAATCATGCTCCTAGACTCTAGACCATGCTATGATACTAATTTTGTCACATCCCAATCCATCGCACGTGACTAGTGTAGAAGGTCACCATTGGAAACCCTTTACAAGCCTAACAATGCAGAAATGTTCCTAATATGATATAACTTTATCAAAATAACTACTAAACAAATGCATTAATTAGCTACTTTGATTTAATTTCTATTGAAAATTCTATGGAGCTTCCTTTATTTTTTGGACTCCCTAGCACAAGGCCAATATAACAAACAAGGGCTACATGCCCAATACACAACCTGTACAGCAAAATCAAGACTACAGTAGCTCAAGCAACACAAAGTCTATAACCCACTGGGCAACAACTAGACAAAACATATGCATATTTCAACTATGCCAACTTTAAACTCCACAATAAATGATCTAATTAATCAAAGAACAGATTCTGAACTGAATGGGTAAGGGTGAATGGTGGGGGTGGCTTCAGGCTTTGAAAAATATGAAGGAAAAATAGGATATATTTCATAGAAACTCAGTGAGTAGAATAGGATATATTTCATAGAAACTCAGTGAGTAGATAATCCTTAAAAAACAACTAAAACTCAGAAGCAATTTACATTTAGAAATCTAAGTAGTGAAACATGCATTTGTGAAGATAAACTTAACAGTTTAATGGAAACAATCTAATATAAAGTCAGATACTTTTATTCATCATAAGAGTAATATCAATATATATAGTAATCAACAAATTAAAATTTGAAACGAAATATAACATAAGGAGAATTATTCATCAAGATAAAAACACAAGAAAATTCATCAAAATATTTTGAAATTTACAAATATTCAAGTACCAAAAGAATTCTAGAATTTTGAAACATAATTGGAATCTAAAGAATTATTCTTAAAGGTAGCCATACCTAATAGATATCATCATAATACACCTTATGCTCCTATCAAATATTTAGATATTCTCCCATTATTCCTCCAATAAATATAATTCTAATCACAAGTGCACTTGGAAGTTCTCTAAAGGAATTTCCAATAGATTCAGGTTTTTCAAAAATAATTAATTAATTGAAATATATTAAACTACCAGATATATCGAGAAATAAGAAAAAAGTTCCAATTAGTTCATGAATTTAGTGATCAAAAAACATCATCATTCATTTTATGTAACATATAGTTCAATAACTTTAGAATCCAATATAGCAAAATAATTCAGTCACAAGTTCCATAAGCAGTAATCAATATAAAAGGAGTAGATATGCTATAGTAATTCATATTCATATATACATAACATTGTTAGTGTAGATGGGTGCCCTAGACCAATTTGATTGAGTGCTATGGCAGCCACAACTAAACATTCTGTGGATTAGATATTA
>JANHAO010013740.1:0-15735 GCA_026873985.1 Saraca asoca | reverse complement strand
GGTTGTATGCTGGATGATACATGAGCTTGGGGTTTGGGAATACAGGCACAAGGAACATATAGCTAACAACTAACCAAGTGTTAATTAGGATATTCTTTCTCCTCTCCTACCTTAACTGCCTTCTTCTATCATATTCTTCAATAAATTGGAAAATATTTTTCAATTTCTCTGGACAAGTGACGGTCCTTGCTATCACTAGGAGTCTAGGACATACTGTCATTATATTGTTAGAAGACTGACAATGCTGGAATATATTGTACTGTGTTTATTTTTTTATTTTTTGGTTCATAACCACTTTTATAAAGTTTACTTTGATTTTCATTCTTTTGTGTCTGCTGAATGAGCTTAAAAAAATTTATGTACCCTGAATCTCATCATTGTATTGTTACTTGATTTTGTTTTTCTTTTTTTTTTTTTTTTTCAGGAATCCCAACATACAGAGCTGTACTGTTTTTTATGATAGCTTTTGGTGTTATACCAACCATCACATTCAAGTATGTGCTTCTTATAGCTATTTAAGTTCAGGTCTTGAGCTGTTTGAAAGTTAACATATTGAATTTTCTGATATGAAATTGCATCCTGCTGATTATATTCCTGATCTATTTTCGTTTAGGTTGATTATTTTGTTCCTGTAATTCTTTAATAGTTTTACTGCTAGTATTGATAGGTTAAATTGCTTGAGATAGAAGATAGACGAAATTGCCTTTTTTCATTTGGTACTACTTTTTGGTTGGTTGAGTTTGATTCCATAGGTCATTCAGGTTAATCTCTGCTTCTGTAATATTAGTGAAGAACTTACAAAATTTTAAGTTTAAAGCGGTTCTTTTGTTTCGTTATACTCTATCATTAATACCAATTATCTCATGAAGCTCTATTCTCAATATTATCTCCTTGTTCCTTGCAGTGTTTATAACGTTTATAAGGTTGTTCAGTCCAGAAAAGGAAGCATGCTGCGTGCATTGGCAATGGTATGATGTTGTCCCTTTGGATACTTTTTCCTAAGTTCTAGCTGCGTTTTTTTATGGTTGTTATTTGTTTTTTTGGCAGCTTTACCCATTTGCTGTACTCTTGGGAGGAGTTCTTCTGTGGTATAACATTATAACTCATTACATCATGTTTCTTTTCTTTTTTTTTTTTTCCCAGTTTCGTTTAAAAGAAATGCATGTTCTCTTCTTTTGTGCCCATAGGCTAACATACCATGTTTGTGTTATGTAGGGACCACTTGTCACCTGCTGACATCATGAGGAACTACCCGCATTTAGTTATTATAGGAACTGGACTTGCTTTTGGGTTTCTTGTGGTATGAAAGCTCTGTTTCAAATGTGAATATTATTTGCTCAAGGCCTTTTGCCTTCTTACTTTTTCATAGAGTAGCTATAATCTTTTTATCATATCTTAATAGCTTTCTTGGTGTTCATTTTATCTGATTACTGATCATTATAAGAGTATGTTTTTACCTGGCTGTTTGGAAGATGATTTGATTTTGATTGCACTTGGTGGTTGCCAAAATAAAATATTAATCAGTTTGGTATAGAAAGCATCTAGCCAGAATAGAGAGTTTACTTGATTTGATTGGAAAGCATTGCGTAAATGCTAGTTTGAGAAGCCGTATTTGTTTTCTTCTCTTCAGTGTGTTTGACTTCAAGGTTCTTTTGACTATTTGTTTGGGACATCTCAATATGTACGAATTTCATGTTTCTGTTCTTTTCTTATTGAACCTGTTCTTGTTTAGAGTTCTGTAAAATATTTAAGTTGACTTGTTTGTAATTTTCAGTTTGCTTTTGGGCTAAAAGGTTTGTACCAAACAGTATATTAGTCAACTTAAATATTCATTCTTTTGTCTATCTACACAACTTCCAGTTGTTGAAACTTTGATTTCACTCTCTGGCCCTGTCATCCGAGGGAACTAAATAGTGTTGGACCAAATACTATTGTTGTGTTATTCAGTTCCTCAAAAACTAGGTTCAGTGCCTGAATTATGTGATTTCTCTGTGGGAAACTATTGGACTGTAAAGTTTTTATATGTTGATTAGTGTATTGTCATATTTGCTATTGGCAATTGAAATTGTTATTGCTGTGTTAGCCAATTTACCATGAGTTTTTGCTTGCTGATGTTTATGTCACATTGGTGATGTGTTATATAGCACATATCATGATTCATTGTTTCTCCTGCTAGGTAGGAACTTAGGATGTTATGGGAAGGTAAAACTGGCATTGGCTTCTTGATATGATAAAAGATGACCCGTATATCAAGTATTAGAACTGAATTTTTCTAAGAAAGCTAAACTACTATGTATGTGGGATGTAGTGTAATTAATCATGAATATTAGTTCTTAGCCATTTTGTTATTCACTGTGTCTTTTCCTGTGGTAAGTCAACCCTTTCACATATTATATATTTTTTAATCTCACTGTTGTAGACGTTCTAATTATAAGCTTAATTTTGCAGGGAAGGATGATTTTGGCCCATTTGTGCGATGAACCCAAGGGGTTGAAAACTGGAATGTGCATGGTATATGGTTGTTCCTGTTATTAAATTCTGAAGTTTCATAAACAGCATCTTCATTCCCCGATGTTTTGCTGTTGTCTCTTATGATAGAACTGGCAACACACAAATATTAGAGATTATGATAATTTGGGGCCACACTTTTGCTATGTTAAAAGCCTGTTAGCTCTAAAGTTTCTGATTAGCACTGCTGATTTCACAAGTTTCTTATTGTTAAAAAGTTTTTATGACACCAAGATAATTGATCTGAGGATTATCTGCATTTTGCAGTCACTTCTGTATCTTCCATTAGCCATTGCTAATACACTCACATCAAGGCTGAATGACGGGTAAGTTGTCATGTGCTTTTAAATTTCAACTTCAGTTAGATGTGGTTTATTTTATTCTTGATTTCTCAATGTCTTATCTCACACAAGTCCATTAATGTAATATTTTGCAGCGTTCCTTTGGTGAATGAGAGATTGGTTCTTCTTGGTTATTGTGGATTCACAGGTATAACGGCCTCTTACTGTTATTTTATATATAAAAGCCAACTTGTAAGTCCTAGACTTCCAATTTATGCTGCCTGGTTGCCAAGCAACTTATCTCACCAAGTCACGGGCCTCCAGATATATAGTATATAACTTGCTGGCATATATTACTGCTATGCTTACTCGGGAGAAAATTTTGAAATTTGTTTAAATTTGAGATGTTCTTATGAACTATATTTTACATATATTCTCTCCTTCTCTTCCTTGATGATTTTTTTTTTTCTTTCATGTTTTTCTGAACACAGTGGCACTCTACTTGCAATTTGCTACTTCTGTTATTCATGAAATCACAACTGCCTTGGGAATAAATTGCTTCAGGTAAATTAGTGTTAGAATTTTGTTCTTACCATCAAATTTGAATTTGAGATAATCTTATCGTTGCTAACATAGATTCTTTGAAGTTTTAATGGCAATTGATACTTACTGTCCTACTATTTTGCTCAATTGCAGGATAACTAGAAAAGAAGCTTAAATTTGCCAATTTAGGTATGTCTTTGTCTTATTCACAATTTGTGATCTCAAGATTTCCTTAATTTCTAAACTAATATATCCTCTTTTTTTTTTTTTTGGGCTATCAAACTTTTTTAAACATATTATCTATTGCTCTTTTTTATGTCATCCTGAGTTACTGTGTTTGTCATTACAGCCAACAAGTCAAAGAAATTAAAGGATTGGCAAGGTTTTGGTCCATGCTATACTTGATATATTCATTGTTTACAATTTTGATAGCCAATTATGGTCTTTAGTATCATTTGTACTTGTAGTTATTTATTGATTCTTAATACTAGGCGTTCTAGTAGTGCAAATTCAACTATTTTTTTAAGTAATTATATCCTTTTCGAAGTGAATGACATAATTTCCCCGGAATTTATTTGCACCAAAGAGGTCACGGAGCCGAGAAATGAGGTTAATGGTGATCTTTGGCATTTTTCTTTATCTTCTGCACAAATGATCTTTTGCATGTATGCTTGGAACCTCTTGAGCTGAGGAGAATTTATTACATGTTCCAACCAGGGTGCATATAGACCAAATCCAGTTGAATATTTACTTGTTCAAACCTGGGTTTGATACTAATAAACAAGTGCAAGCTCGAGCTTGAGCTCGTCTGAAAAATATAACTTGAATTTGATTCGTTCATGAGTTCTTTGTTATTTATTTTAAATTTCTTATCAAGTGTAAATATTCAAATTTGAGTTTTAGTTCGGACTATATAAGAGTTTAAATGAATTCAAATATCTTAAATAAACTTTTTGCAAATTATACACTATTAATAAAAAAAATAAAAATATATTATTATTATTTGCCTCGTTTAGGCTCAAAAACAATTCGAGTTGAGTACTATAAAACTCCAGCTTGACTCGTTCAAAATCAAGCTTGGTTTGTATAGATTTGACTTGTTTAAAATTGAATTGCAATCAAGTTTTTTGTGAACGAATCTTGAGCTATTCATGGGTAGTTCAATTCATTTACACCTTTAGCTTCAATTATAACATGTATCTTGTACAAAGATAAGAGCATAGGAAAAAAATATTTAGGTGTTATACTAAATAGAGGTACATGTATATATGCTAGATAATAGGCCTTATTGACTAGATCTTGACTGGGCTTTAAGCTAATTAGGCTATTTATATAAGATAAACTTAAGTATGATATAATATATATTTACATAATTTAATACTCCTCAAGTTGTAGCATATAGATTATATGTACCAAGCTTGTTACAAATAAATCCAATATAAGGACTTCTAAGAGATTTAGTAAGAATATCAGTTAGCTGGTTATTAGAATTGATATGGCTAGTGACAATACAATCTGATAGCATCTTCTCTTGAATAAAATGACAGTCGATTTTTATGTGTTTGGTCATCTCATGAAAAATTGGGTTAGAGACAATATGAAGAGCATCTTGATTATCACAACAATTTTATTTGAGAAGTTTTTGTAAACTTCAGCTTTTGAATTAGTTGCTTATCCACATAGGCTTACATGTTACTAAAGTCATAGCGATAATCTATGTCAACACTTGACCTGGTTACAACCTCCTGTTTCTTACTTTTCTAGGAAACAAGATTTCGTTCAATAAGAGCACAATATCCTGAAGTAGAATGTTTATTAGAAGGGAACCCGATCTAATCAGCATCTGAATAACCAATCACTCGTGTGTGACCTTTATTTTCATATAACAATCCTTGACCAGGTGACCCTTTAATATATCTTAGAATTCGAATGATTGCATCCCAATGACTATCACATGGAGATTGAAGAAACTAGCTAACAACAGAGCTAAGAAAGGAAATGTCAAACCGAGTAATGGTAAGATAATCCAACTTACCAACTAGTCTCTAATATCTTCCAGAATCAGAAAGAGGCTCCCTCTATCCTTGAAGAAGTTTGGTATTAAGATCTATAGGAAAGTCTATTGATCTGTTATCCAACATACCAGCTTCTTCAAGGATACCTAAAGCATACTTTCGCTGAGAGATAGTAATACCAAAATTGGACTATGCAACCTCGGTACTGAGAAAATATTTGAGCAAACCTAAGTCTTTGGTCTAAAAGTCATTGTATAAATGTTTCTTCAATTAATCGATGTCCTTCTGATCATTCCCTATTATAATAATGTCATCAACATAAACAACCAGATAAATACATTATCCTTGTGAATTATGCCAATAGAAAACAGTGTGATTAGATTCAATCTAACCATGTCAAATTCCTGAATAACAGTATTGAAACTTCCAAATCAAGTATGAGGGGATTGTTTTAAACCATAGAGAGAATGACAAAGTTTACAAACTAGACCAGAATCAAACTCCCCCTTAACAACAAAACTAGGTGGTTATTCCATATAAATTTCCTCTTAAAGTTCACCATAAAGAAATGCATTTTTAATGTCCAACTGGTACAAAGGCCAAGCACGCATGGCAACTATAAAAATAAACAAATGATTAGAGGACATCTTCGTAACAGGGGAAAAAGTATCACAATAATCTTGTCCATTAACTTGTGTATATCCCTTAGCAACCAAACATACCTTAAGCCTATCAACCTGACCACAAAGACCTACTTTCACGGTGTAAATCCAATGACAATCAGTAGGCGATTTACTTGGAGGTAGAATAACCAAATCCCAAGTATGATTAGCATGCAGAGTAGTCATTTTATCTTATATAGCCTAACGCCACCCTAGATTCGAGAGTGTTTCTCTATAGGAACAAAAACAACAGATAAAGAAGAGATAAAAGCATAATAGGGTAAAGACAAACAACGATAACTAAGAAAATTATAAAAAAAGATGAGGATTACGAGTAGAACGAGTACCTTTTTTAATGACAATGGGAAATTGATCATTAGGAGGTAGGTCCACAGCAAGTGGAGATGCTGGAGCAGGGGTGAGTTAGTAGAAGAAACTAGAGGAATGTTTGTTTCAATGTGAGTATGAGATTGCCGATGATATACCTGTAGTGGCACAAAGGATGAAGTACACTTAGGAACAATAGGATTAAGATAAAGAGGAGGAGAATATAAGGAGACTTCTCTCAATGAGTTTTATTGTGCATTGGTAGATGAAGAATAGAATGGAGATGACTTAAAAAAAATGACATCAACTAACATATAATACCATGGAGTGTCTGGGGAGTAACATTTGTAAACTTTTTGAATGCAAGAGTAGCCAAGGAAGATGCACTTGATAGATTTGGCTAACAATTTATCTTATCTAAAAGTCATGTTATGAACAAAGCAAATACAACCAAAAATACAAAGAGGAAAGTCATACAACGATTGATTAGGAAACAATATGGACTAAGAAATTTTAAGTTGAAAAACATAAGAGGGCATTTTGTTGATCAGATAACATGCAATAATTACATCACCCTAAAAACGAAAAGGACCATTATGATGCAACAACATGGTTTGAGCAGTTTCAATTAAATGTTTATTTTTACTTGTAATGACCCATTTTATTGAGGTGTATATGCACAAGATGACTAATGTAAAATTCTATTAGAATACATAAATTAATTAAATGCCATGAAAAAAAATACTTAAGAGCATTGTCAATTTGAAGAATTTGAACAGTGGTATTTAATTGTGTTTTAACTTTAGCACAAAAAGATTCGAAAATGAAAAGCAATTCTGAACAACTTTTCATTAAATATAACTAAGTGCAATTGAATAATCATCAATAAAAATTACAAAGTACTAAAAACAAGAAATTGTCATGACTCAACTAAGATCCTAAACATCAGAATGAACTAAAACAAACGGGTATGCAACCTGATTATGATATGCTTATGAAACGAAGTTTTGGACTCACCTAGTTGACATGACTTACAATTGAAATTTGACAAATTGGAAAGACCCAAAACCATCTTCTGAAACTTGGATAAACTGGGATGACCCAAACAGTTTTGAACAAGAGCTAGAGATTCAATAGCAATGCAGGCAATAAAGGAAGAGGAAAGATGGTAAAGTCCTTATAACTCACATCCTGTGCCAATCACTTATCCCATACTGCAATCCTAGATAAGAACAGAGTTATAGTCAAAAGTGATAAAATAATTCAAAGTACGAATAAGTTTACTAACAAAAATGAGATTAAAGGAATAATTAGGAAGATACAAAACAAACTCCAAAGGTATGGAGGGTAAAGGTGTTGTACTACCTACAACTGTAGCAACTTGCTTAGAACCATTAGCCAAAGTGATAAAAGGTAAAAATGTTGACCGAGTAAAATGGGAAAAAAAAAAAGAGAATTACCAGAGATATGATCTAAAGCACCAAAATCAAGGACCCAAAGTCCAAGAGAAGAAGATTGAGTAAGACAAGTAGTGTGATTACTAGAATGGACTATAGATACAACTGATGCAGATGACTGCTTTGATGCTTGATATCTGAGATACTCATTGTAATCAACCCTAGTAAGAAAAGCAGAATCCTGTGAGCATCTAGTAGATTATTCAGGATGAGCATGATCAATTTGCACAACATTAGCACTGGAAGGGCGACCATGCAGCTTATAGCATTTTTCTTTGGTATGACCTCATTTGTGACAATAGGCACATTTAGGATGAGTTGCTTGATTCCTTTCACGGCCATTTCTTTGTTCTTCCTGAAGGCTTCACTGAGCTTGGGAAACCAATACAAAGTTGTTAACAGTAGATGACTTGGATAGTGTAGAAACAAAAGTAACCTAGAGAATATGAGAAAAGACTTCTTGCAATGTAGGAATAGTTAGACTAGTAAGAATCTGATCCCAAACAAGAGCAAAGTCAGTACCCATAGTAGTAAGAGTACATACCATAAAAAATTTGTCCCATTGTGCTAGATCCTCAATAGCCATTTTACCAACAGGTAACAAAGCATTAAATTTAGCCTTAATAGATGACATCTAACCAATAAAATTGGTGACTGACATGCCCTATTCTCGTAAATTCATCAGTTTGATTACTACAAAATACAGATGTTGAATATCATTAGTGTAGAGATTCTTGACCTATGCCCACAAATCATAATAAATGTCAAAATTAGTATAAATATTATGAAGAGAAAGATCTAATGACTGCCACAAAAAGGTGCACAATAAAGCATCGACATTTTCTGAAGCATCTCTATTAGTTTTCATATATTCAATTTTAGAGGTCAGATGATCTTTCATGCCTTGACGCATGCACCATTTTTCAATAGCCTTGGACTATGAAATAGAATTAGATGAGCCCGGTAATTTTTCTATAGCAATGGCTGGAGAACGCACAAAAGTTTCAGAGAAAGCCATGATTAGATTGAATGAAGCCTTACAAGATCACAAATCTGCACAAAAAGGGTTCAAAAGAAATCAAATAGATGATGGAAATAGAATCGAAGCGTCGAACTAAAGCAGGTCAATAGATGACAGTGGAGCATAGCTATAGCGGTGACAGATCACCAGGCTACAGTCGTCGACGAGGTCTAGATGCAACGACACCAATGGTGAGAACATAGATGCTTGAGAGGATCAAAATTGCAATATAGATTTGCTGCAAATTAGAGGCGCATAAGGGCACGTGAGAGCGCGTGTGGACATGTGTGGTTCCGTTTGGCAACGACACTCCGGGGTAAGCTGATGGAGGAAGGCTGATCACGATGGTCTAGCTAGATGTCTGATCAGACACTGGGAAGGGGAAAAACCAGTGTTGACAGAAACAAAGAGAGGATAAGCAGACTGATCATCGAAGATTTGGGATTTACGTTTGGGATTCTAAAGTTTCTTAGAATTTTTTTAAAGCTCTTAATACCATGTAGAAAGATAAGAGCATAGGAAAAAAATAGTAACATGTTATACTAAATAGAGGTACATGTATATACACTAGACAATAGGCCCTATTGAGTAGATCCTGACTGGACCTTGAGCTAACTAGGTTGTTTACATAAAATAACCTAAGTATGATACAACACATATTTACATAATCTAACAAATCTTTACTCCTATTTAATAAATGAACTCATTTACACCTCTTACTCGCATTGAATAAATGAAAATTGATTATCAATTTTGTTATTGATTTGTTAATTTTATATACTCATACACATTAAAAATTTAATTTTTTTTTCAATTTCTCAGATATTAGATATAACAAGAAATTGATAATTAATTCTTATTTATTGGGTGAAATAAGAACACATAAGAACACATATTATATAGTTGGAGCATACAAATTTTCTTTTCTTAAGTCATCACTTGCACAATAAATTTGTTTGATACTTTTCATAGCAAAACTTAATTTCCATTGGGTAAAGTAAGGATTTGAGTAGTTAAATTTAAAATAATTTGTCCCCATTTTTGCCATTTTTAGTAAATTGGTTAGTTAAAGTGATAACCTTATGATTAGATAAGTGATAAGCCTATATAAGATAAGTGATAAGTTTAGAAGTTCAATAAATTAAAGACCTATTAGGACTTTATTTCATGTATATATAATCAATATAAATACATATATCTAGCTCATTGTTGAGAACAGCTTTATAATATCTTCTCTCTCTTAACATGGTATCTAGAGCCCTTTAAACCCTAGATATTTTCTCATTTCCCAATCTAATCGAACAAAACTCATTCTTTCTCTTTCTTCTTGTCCTTCTTTCTTCTTTTGATGTCATAAGTTATGACAGTTTCTATCTAGCGGCAATTTTCAGATTACATGTTTGGCAATAAGTATCCAATATTTGGATATGATATTGGTGGCGACTGGTAGTCGCCAATTTTGGCGAAAAATTGGATCTATCTAGAAGCATGTGCACAGGAGTTTAGATTTGGCTGGAGGGATTTGAAGTGTATGAGGTAAAGAAAAAAAGATTTAGGTTAATAGGGTAGTAGATCAACGAACAACAGACCTATCTGAGTGATGTGTGTAGCACATACACTCTATTCTAAGTGACACATGAAGATCACGTGTAAAGAACTCCGGCGGGCCATGGCGGAACGTAATGCACTCTCCAATGACACGTTTCCTCCTATAACTTCTCCAGTAGTCAGCACACCTCCTTGTGTGGTCAGATCTTCGATTTAGAAAATTCTGCTACGGTTTTTCTATTTTTTTACAATTCTAGTGTTGTTCCTTTCTAATTTTTTGGTTGAATAATTTGTAATGGTTGACCCCACTTTTGATCTAAATACCAAAAACAAAAATTTGACCTCTACGAATGAAGAAAAACCAGAATGCAAAATCCTCTTTTCAAATATGATCCCAACATCAACTAGATTTATTAACTGGAAGTTGGATGCAGAAGGTCAATAGTATTTTGTTTGGAGAAGAGCTATTGAATACTTCTTTGAAGGGATTGAAAAGGTAGACCACTTTACTTCGGATCCTCCTACAGACGACACCAAAGTTAAATGAATGGTGGAAGACCGACGTTTATTTGACCTCTTGTGTAATACCTTAGCAAGTGAAGTTGAGGATAATACTTTTCTTAAGAGGCTGTACTCGGGAAAAGATAATCTGCATTAGATATACAACTTATATGTATCATTGTTTCAGCCCGATGGAAAAGATAAAAATATTTCATAAATATATTCTAATGTTAATCATCTCTTTGAACAGTGAAATGCTCTTCTTCCTATCACTACGAATATTAAGGTGATGCAGACTCAACGGAACAATTGGGAGCTCTATGTTTTCTGATGGCTCTACGCCCTGAACATGACATTGCTTGTCAACAAATTTTGACTAGTTCTAAACCACTCACACAAGTAAATATATTTTATCGTGTTCTTTGAAATGTCAGAGATGTGCTTTCTCAATCTACAACTCCTGTGAGTCATCTGCTTTGATTGGATCCAATATTAGAAGGGGTCACCATAGTAGTAGAGGAGGAAGAGGAAAGGGGCATGATTCTCATAATACTTACATCTATCGTTATTGAAAAGAATTTGGTCATGTAAATAGAAATTGTCTTAAATTAAAAAATAGGCCACCTCGGTTTACACATACTACAACTAGTACTCCTGCACCAAAGTTTGAACTTACTCGTGGAATAATCATATCTGAAGAGGAGTATGCTCAATATCTTCAACTCTAAGCCTCTTACCAATTATCACCCATCCAGTCCACTCGTATTATGGTTCAGACAAATAATCTTACTCATGTCTCTCTAGTTCCAATACTAGATGTGTTATTGATTTAAGTGCTACTGATCATATGACTGGTAATACGTGTATCTTGTCTTCTTTTCATACCTCCTTTACCTCTCATGTTACTTTAGCTAATGGGTTTACTGCTTCTATTGTTGGAAGTGGAATAGTTAATGTCACACCTAATATTTCTTTATCCAATATTTTATGTCTTCTAAAGTTTTCATTCAATTTACTTTCTGTCAGCCAACTAACACGTACCTATAATTGCGGCGTTTTCTTTTTTCCTATTTATTGTGTTTTTCAAGATCTTTTGATGAAGAAGATTTTTGATAGGGGATATGAATCTGGTGGATTGTATGTGCTTGATGAAAAAGTTCCTCAGCCAATTGCTGCATCTGCTACCCTCATTCCATATCAATTATATTGTCGCTTGGGTCATCCTTGTTTAGCGTCTTTAAAGAAATTGTATCCTAGTTTAAGTTCTGTTTCTACTTTAAATTATGGGTCATGTTAGTTTGCTAAACAACATCATCAACCTTATATTCTTCAAGTCAATAAACGGGTTCCTCTTTTGAGTTAGTACATTCAGATATTTAAGGTCCTTGTCTTGTTATTTTCAAATTTGGTTATCATTTGTTGATGACTATTCGAGAGTTACTTGACTTTATTTGATAAAAAATCGAACATAATTATTTCCAAGCACCTATTCGCAACTTTCAAAATGATAATGTTAAAGAATACTTTTCAGTAAGATTTTCTTCTTATTTGTCACAGTACGGTATAATTCATCAATCATCTTATGTAGTTACTCCACAACAAAATGGAGTAGTTGAAAGAAAAAATCGTCACCTATTGGAGGTAGCTCATGCTCTCTTGTTTCAAATGAAGGTGCCTAAGGTGTTTTGGGCAGATTTGGTTGCTACAACTTGTTTTTTGATCAATCATATGCCATCTTCGATTCTTGATAGGCACATATCTTATTCTCTTTTATTTTCTTCTTAGACATTGTTTCGTCTCACTTCACATGTTTTTGGCTACACATGTTTTTTTCAATATCATTGTTCTCAAGTTTGAATACTTTTCAGTAAGATTTTCTTCTTATTTGTCACAGTATGGTATAATTCATCAGTCACCCTTATCTGATTTCTACTTTTGTGTCTTATTCATTTTTACCTGTCTTGTCACAATCCTTTATTGTCTCGTTGGATTCTATTACTATTTCTAAGTCAGTTTCAAATACACTTTCTCATGATCAATGCCGTGCTACTATCGGAGAAATGATGGTTCTTGAGACCAATTAGACTTGGGTTGTTGTGACTTTATCGTATTGGTAAGTAACCTATTAAGTGCAAATGGCTATTTATTGTGAAAGTTAATTCAGATGGTTATATTGCTCGATTAAAAGCTCGTATAGTAACAAAGGGATATGTTTAGACTTATGACATTAATTATTCTGAAACTTTTTCTCTTGTAACTAAGACTACTTCTGTTTGTTTATTTATCTCTCTTATTGTCTTTCAAAATTAGGGTCTTCATTAGCTTGATGGGAAAAATGCTTTTTTCCATGGTGATCTACTTAAGGAAATGTATATTGAGCAATTTTTGTTGCCCAGAGGGAGTATAAAAAAGACAAAGTGTGCATGTTGAAAAAGTTTTTATATGGGTTAAAACAATTTCCTCGGGCCTGGCTTTGAAAATTTAATGATGTGATCATGGAATTTGGAATGCAGAAAAGTAATAATGATCATTCTGTTTTCTATAAATAATAAAATTTTGGTTGTATTCTTCTAATTGTCTATGTGGATGATATTATGACTACTGACAATGATAGTTTAGGTATTTCAAAATTGAAGACTTTTCTCCAAATCAAATTTCAGACTAAAGACCTAGAAGCACTTTGGTACTTCTTGAGTATTGAGATTGCCTGAAATAAGCAAAGAATTCTTTTTTCATAGAGAAAATATATGCTTGATCTTTTAAATGAAACAAGTTTGCTTAGGACCAAACCGTGTGATATGCCTATGATTCCAGATGTTAACCTTGGATTGGAAGATGGATAACTACAAGAAGCCCAGAACAATACAGGCAATTAGTTAGGAAATTGAACTATCTTACTATCACCAGGCTTGATATTTCTTTCCTAGTTAGTGTAGTAAACCAGTTCATGGATTCTCCAAGAACCTCTCATTAGACTGTAATTGTTCATATATTAAAATATCTGAATAAGGCACATAGCACGGAATTTTATACAAAAATTATGGCCATTGTAAAATAGAAGGCTTTTCTGATGCAAACGGCCATGATGTTTTATGGACCAAAGATCTACTTCAAGATATTGTATGTTTATTGATAGAAATCTTGTATCCTAGAAAAGTAAGAAATAAATTATTATTTCTCGGTCAAGTTCAAAATTTGAATATCAGACTATGACTCATGTTACATTTGAACTTGCGCGGATTTATTACCTTCATTGTCAACTTGGGATTATGTTATCTAGAGTTATGCAGTTATAGTGTGATAATCAACCTACCAACCATATTGCTACAAATCTAATTTTTTATGAGCGAACAAGGCATATAGAGGTTGATTGTCATTTTATTAAACAGAAACTCTAAAAAGGAGTAATTGATTTTAGGCATATCAAAACTAAAAATCAACTTATTGACTTATTTACTAAGACACTTTTGAAAAAACGGGTTAACAATAATTATAACAAGCTGGACATGTTTGATATTTATGTTTTAGCTTGAAGGGAAATATTAGTGAATAAATTAGTTAAATTGATAAATCTATAATTAGAAAAGTAATAAATTAACATAGGATAAATGATAAATCTAGCTAGATCAATAAATTATAAATCTATTAAGATTTTATTTCATATACATATCTTCAATATAAATATATATGTCTATTTCATTGTCAAATATGACTTTATAATATCTTTTTTCTCTCTTCCAACAACCTCAAAAGGAGAAATAAATGCAATGAAAATAAAATAAAATAAAATAGAAAAGAAATGAGAAAAAAATAATTTTAAATTTAGGTTGTGAAACATAACTCTTTTACCTTTAATATATATACTTTATTTTACTTTCCCATTTTTTTCTCACCATTCATTCATACTTTTTGTATTCTATTAATTCTATTAACATTTTAATATAACATTTTATATATTTTTAATCATTTTGTGCTTAAAAGTAATTTTTAATCCTATTCCCAAATATAAAATCCATTCTTACAAAATGATTGACACATTGTCCAAACAAGTCCTTAAACATTAGTGTACACATCATAGTTTGAATTTGAATCAAATCTTATCCCATCTGTTTGCAGTTGGAGCCATTAAAGGTATAAAGATATAACACTGACAATTTTGAAATTTTTACTTTCAAATAGTGGATATTTATACACATTAACCTTCATAACATTGACACATCCAATTCAAATCCGCTTGAGAAAAGACAAATACTCTTGTGATGAATCCCCAATTTTGATTTACCGCTTCTTGACAGATATACAATTCCTTGTGCATGAAATCCGCACTCGTCTCTTCAAATAAGAGAAGAATCACTGTAAAAGACTATAAATAACTTATCAAACAGATGCCATCTTGCCTTAAAGAAAGTGTAGTCTGCAAAATCCCTTATATCTCAATGGTCAATCATTTATCATAACCTTCAAATTTGTAATGCCTGCAGCTAAAGTAAGGGCATGTCTCATCAATTCAGTAGAATAGAGAGCAGAGAAGTTGATATATACTGTGTCCAATCACGAAACAAGGTACGTATGACTCTAAAATGAGGAACTTATTTTTAAGTTGCCTTTGGTTTGATGAAAGGCTTTAGAAAAGCAAACGACAGAAGTATTTATATAGACAAACATTTTCTTGCTTTGAGTGATGTTTATCTTTTAGCTGGGTAGCAGACGTTTAAATTATAATCTAATTGTAAAATATAAAATATCCATCCCAACTCCCTTTTCCAAATCAACACTCTCCCCCCCCCCCCCCCCCCCCAAAAAAAAAAAAAAAAAAAAAAAAAAAAAAAAAAAAAAAAAAAAAAAAAAAAGAACAAAAAAAAAAAAAAAAAA